>JAAOAN010000281.1:0-194791 GCA_013396205.1 Fusarium mundagurra | reverse complement strand
TATAATATATATAAATAATATATAAAATATAATAAATATATAAATCTTAAGTTATTAAATTTAAAAAAAGTATTTTAATATAACTTTATAAAGTAACTTAATAGTTAATTTTATATATATTTTTCTATCTGAAGCTATTGTCTTAACTTTAGGTTATCCCTTATATCTTATGCCTTTGCCTCTTCCTTCTGCTTATCCTCTTTCTCGTTCATGAGCAGGCCCGGTACATCCTTAAAAACAGCAAAGCTAGAAGGCGTTTCTTCAAGCACGGGGAAATGGAATCCACACTGAGGGCATGTCTCCTTCAACACAGCCTGTTCCTCAGCCAAGTTGTACTTCTTGTCTTCCGCCTTATTGCAAACAGGGCAGACTCGGATAAGACGAGTGCCGACAAGTTCGAAATTGGTAATGATATCCTCCATAATTGCACCATTTGCAGCCCACGACTTGCAATACTTATGATAGGTGTTCTTGTGCCAATCATAGAGAGCTCCTCGGCTGGTCCAGAAGCTACACTCATTGTACCAGCTTCGATCATCAGGATGCTCCCACCATGTAAGATGCAAGAAACCAGGAAGGGTCATGAGGTGACGGCGAGTATCAGCAAACAGCACCTTGAATCGATTAGTTTATGAAAATCGTAAAGTATTTAAGATTTACCTTAAATTTTTCATAGGCGTCTGGGCTGGAGAAGCGAACGCGCTGCATGCTTAGGTAGATAGGCATTTTGTCGTTCTTGTTGTTCGAAAATTTATTAAAAAAGAAAATAGATAGGAGCGTGGCCAGATCTGTAATTGTATGTTGAGATAAAATCTAGAAAAGACCTGCTATAAATATTACCTCGATCCATCTCGTCGAGACTGGTCTCAAGATCATCTCGAGCGACGCCGTAAGCGGAATGGTCTGAAGATGTCGGCTCCCTGGCAAGCTGGTTAGTCCGGGTATTTGTTTTCCGCTCATTTTCATTGGCTGTATTTCCGACGGCATGCACGTTCTTGTACAAAGCGGTATAATTTCCAGTTTAGGAAAAATAAGTAATCAGGATCTACATGCCCTGGCTAGATCTACTGGAAACTCGCAAAAACATCTTATTGCACAGATTCTGGCCATCGGAGAATGGACAAATAGTATCAAAGCTCTGTTCCCCGCACCGACTCACCGAGAGGGTAGCGCATTCAACCCGATGTTGTCCTCAACCTTGTTTCAGGACTTCGGGGATAGGATATAAACGGCCGGAAATCTGACCAATAGTGCCACAGATGCAGCCAAATTATCATTGACCACACACTCAATAGTGACAGACTTACGCTTTGATGTTGCATATGAGATACTTGCCAGAGCTCACGGGCCCTCGTGGATGTTGAAAGCATAGCCATAGCCGCAATTAAGTACAAATAGGTTCGAGGACATCCATTATTCAAAGTCAATTCTTGCTCAGCTATCAATCAACCAATAAGAAATCAGACACCAATTCTAGAAATCTGCCTTACTATCACTATGACTCAACCAACCACTCACGTTGTCCACGGCGGCAAACAAGCCTCTCCTGACAGCACTTGGACAAACTTCGAATGGGAAGAGCCCAAGCTGGGCAAGCAGGTCCATGGCGAGGTGACCATTGCTCGAACCTTTGGCACTTCTGGGAATCTCACCTCCGGATTCTGGAGAACGAGTGCCACATCCCCAGGTGCCAACAGCGACGGGTCGCACAACCTCACCTATTCCTCTCCCTTGGGCGATGAGACCGCATGCGTTATTGACGGGTCCGCCACCCTGACTGTCGTCTCGACTGGTGCTAAATACCAAGTTGGTCCTGGATCAATCATCAGCTCCCCCAAAGGACTTGAGGTTTACTGGGAGATTGATGCTCCTTTCTTCAAGAAGTACTGGTGTATCTGGAATGGCACCAAGGCTGCTGCCAACCCGCCCACTGATCTTCTCATCAATCATGTCAGCGACAGTCCCGACTGGGTTGACTACAATTTCACTGAGCCCAAAGAAGGAGATCTCGTTGCTGGCGAGTTATACTTCATTCGCAATGGAGGATCAACTGGAACCATGTTGAGTGGAGTCTGGAGATCTGGAAAGGGGATTGCGGCTTCTGACCTGACTGAAGATGGAACTATGACGACACCTTATACTGGAGTACTTGGTGACGAAACTATTCTTCTGCTCGAGGGTGAAGTTGAGGTCACAGAAACACTTAGTGGAAAGAAGCATAACTTCAGGGCAGGAGATGCAATTGGCTTGGCTTCGGGTATGCATATCACCTGGGTCTCCAAGGGCCCTTTCTCAAAGAAGCTATGGGTTATCACTCGAGATGTTGTGGAGTAAGCATTGGACTAGACAATAATGCAGTCAGATTGTGTAACTTGGAAGGAGAAAAGGTAGTCTTATAAACACCAGCCCAAACAACCATTCCCAACTTAAGTTTATCCTCTTGAACAATCTCATTCTTCTTGGCGAGAAGCTCCTCTATATTTTACGGGCAACTTACATATCTTCCACCAAGCCAATCCCTGCGCTCAGAAGCCATCCAAGCAATAGTATTAACAGTTATATCTGGTCGATGGGGAAGCGCATTCCTGACTGCTTCAGGCGCTCCCTCAGTGATATTTGTTTTAATCGCTCTTGGTTGACGCAGAAAGCTAAAAGCCCCTGTTCTCCATATTCCACTTGAAGCGACTCAGTCCCTCGAAGCACTGCGAGCTTGGAGGTTCGATAACTTCCGCTACCGGGGCGGACACTCAGAGCTCCCGATGACGATACGCTGATCATGATGCAAGAGCTGCTAGAATTGGACAAGCTCGATAGTTGCATTGGGAGGAATGCGCGTGCCTTGTTGAAGAGGCCTCCGATATTTACTTCCCATGTTCGCCAGTAGATGTCAGGGTCAGACTTGAGAAAAGGCTTGTATGGTTCTATATGCACGGCATTGTTGACAATACTGTCCAGTTGTCCGTTAAACGCTTTAGATACAGAGTTATCCATCGGCATAGGCAGCGACGGCGGCCAAAATAGACCACGAGACAGAGTACGTAACCTAAGCTGTAAACATCAGTGCACTATCAATATAAACTCTATTCTGCCTGGAAGGGAAAAAAGCTAATGTGTTATTTTTACCGAGACGCCGAGATCTATCTAACCGAGTGGCAGAAGTCAATGGCATTATACAGGACCCTGAGTTAATTAAACTCTGATAGCCTGGCTAGGCCCTTCTGGACTTAATCAAGACTATACACTTAGCTTAAAGAAGACTAGTAAACACAGCCCAGAAAAGGGATGCTTTAGTAACAGAAAGGAACTGCCGCGTATTTTAAGTGCCGAGTTCTGGACAGCATGTAAAATACGAGATTTAGACATTGTAATTATTAATTCCCCACAAATAATAAGACTTAAACTTAAGGGCGGATTTGTGAGAGTTTAGCAAAAGAGGCAATTAAAAATGCACTTAAGTATTTCTTTATATAATAACTATTGCAATATAAAAGAAGCAGCACTCCCACTAAACAAACTCTTTATCTTAATAACAATTCAGTCTTATTATTACTCACTTTACTATAATTCCGATTAAATCATTACGTATACAAAACACTACTTCTCAATACTTTATTAAAATGAAGTTCTTTACTACTGCTCTTCTCTCCGCTGCTGCTGTCTCGGCTGAAAACACTGCCTATGAGGTCAGGGACTTTACTGCTAGCTGCATCCCTCACAGCAAGTTCTGCAAGTTAGTACACTACTTCTCATTACAAAACAACTCCTAATATAATATATTCTAGCTATAAGTTTAGGGTATTGCAGCCTGGAACTATGGAAACCTGGAAGTACGCTATGCACTGCTCTGCTCATATCTGGTCTGATGACTACCTCCTCCCGAACGTCAAGAACGCCCAGTGCGGTGATGGATCTGAACGTACCTTCTCCGTTAAGCGCAGCAAGAACGGTCTATCTCTCTATGTTTCCGAGTCTGTTACTACTATTAGCTATCTTATTGGAAAGCATTTTATTCCCAATAAGCAGCTCTGGCAGTCTAAGACACCTAAGGCTGAGATCCAGGTTTATAAAGGCCCTAAGGACTTTAACCTTGATTATGTTCATTCTATGGAATAGAGTCATCGCGATCTACGCCAGTAGCTCCGGCGGTAACGGCCACCATCAGTGTTATGGTTTTGGCCGCGCTCAAGTTACTGAGCTCGTGGCTTTCGCATGGGACGCTCATCTTGTATGAAGTGCTGCAGATAAAGGTTAATGAAAAATAATACGCGCTAGAGTCATCAGTTTCTGTCCATCCAACGGAGCCCAATCGAAGAAACAACTTACAACGAAAGAGTATAAAATAATTAGGGACTGGCTCACGCAGTAGTTGGCATCTGAGGATGATACTGAATGTAGACAGGAAAGAATGTAAGAAACATAGTGAGCTCGTTTTTATTAAAGATCGAGCATAATATATTCGACAAGAGTCTTCTGTTGCGGAACAGCCAGGTACGTAATGGCAAATACTTACATAAACTCTACTATTGTATTTACTTAATTCTGCATGGGGCTGTCTTATCGTTCTGGCATGAATTAGCCATGGTGGCGTTTACTAAAATGCGTAATTTGCGCCCGTTAGGTCTCCCCCCAGTGTGACACGGCAGAGAGTATCAGTCAGTATTCAGGCCGTGTGGCGGTGGTGAGTATGAACTCTAATACTCGTACGACACTAGTCTCACGGCCTGGCCTACCCGACCCAGGCCCGGAATATATAATTAACCGAGTACAGCAGTTTTCACTTGTGAGTTATGACTCATCCTCTACCTTGCTTACATTTAGTACATCCCTAATTTCAAACACATACCCTCCCTCTATTACACGCCTTGTCAAGACCGCCATTCTCTCTAAAAAAAATCAACACTCAATCAACTACCGTAACTCCACTTGTTTTCCCATGGAACAAGAAAACTTTACTAAGGCACGATATGCCGCCATGATATGGAACGCACCACTGTCTGAAACCCGTGCAGCAGAGCTTCTTAACCACCTACAGTTGTTTGATGGTTGCACTGTTATTGACTTGGGTTGTGGATGGGGAGAGATCCTTCTCAGGGCAGTTTCGCGAAGCAAAAAGAAAATCACTGCGGTCGGAATTGACACAGATGCTGTGCATTTAGCACGAGCTCGGGCACTAGCTGAGGATCGAGGGCTCAATGTGGAGTTCAATCAGCAACCCGCCAGCGAGTATACTGGGCTTGCGAGTAGAGCTATCTGAATAGGCTCGTCGCATGCGCTGGGGGGCAGTAAAGCGATGTTCGACCGCTTATCCCAAATTGTCCCAAAGGGCAGAGTTCTCGTTGGCGATATGATCTGGAATCAACCTCCAACCAATGCAGCCCTGGAACTATTTGGCAATGATATTCTCACACTAGCTGAGTTAGTCGCTGCGAGTCGAGAGGCTGGATGGGAGGTTTTGAATCTGGGGGTAGCAGACCAGAGTGAATGGGATGATTTTGAGTCAAAGCATCGAGCAGGCCAGAGAGCCTTCATCCTTGAGAGTCCAGAGAGTCCTTTCAGGCAACAGCTTAAGGAGGAGTTGGCGAAACGAGAGAGGGATTATCTTACTGTTTACCGTGGCCTGTTAGGTTTTGCTTTCCTTGTTCTCGGCCGGTAATGGACTAGACTTGGTCAGGGCGACATGTCACTATCTCTAGTAACAGATATGCTCCTATTCTATGTTCAGCAAGTTGGATACGCTTCGGCACCCATGATTCAGGGAGGCAGGCCTTCCATGGCTCATACTCGTCCAACTGCACCTGGATCTTGAAGATCAAAAGTGACAAGTCTTTCCAATGGAGGGAACAGAGATCTCGAGCCATGGTGAGGATCTGCTGAGCTCCAAGTTGCATCTTGCTGAAACTATACCTCGACATGGAGAGCTCCAGCATGTCGACGCAGGCTAGCTTTACTAGCAGAGGTTCGAGTCCGAGGCCAAGTTGTCTCACTTGCAAACGATGGTTTGTCATTCGATAGAGGGCGAGGCCAACTTCGGATTGAATCTGCTCAGTTCCTCTACCTGCAAGCAAATACTCGATCGCATTGTTGTGAAGCCTGAGGGGTTCTCTGACCATGAAAACAACCTGTAGTTGGTCATGAGCTTCGCAATACCCTGTTCTATTCCCTTTTTAGTGTATTTGCCTCGAACATATGAATGGTCATGATCGCCATCAATGTAGCATCATGGGCCACGAGGCTATGGCGCATAGTTGCCTTTCTAACTGACGCCAGTGCAGCGCCGTATCTAGAAAAGGCCATCTACTCCAGGGTTCCATTATAGCTCATGAGGTTCCCAGCATTTGCCAAGGCAAAAGCCTCAACTGCAAGGTTTAACGCAGATATTGGATCAGCCTTGGTTTCCATCTCGGGTAGCAGGTCTAGGTACCCAGGGCTCATCAGCTCGGCACTAGGTCTCGAGACCCATTCCGCGTAGAATACATCCAGTATCCTGTCCTCGAGCCTGTATAAAACAGGGCTGGGAATTCTTAACCAAGCCTTTTGGTTAGCTAGATTCCATGGTTTAGCAAGAGAAGGACGGGGGATCACAAACTTTGTAGGGCGTCAATGCTCAATGCACGTAAATCATGGTATTTGTGCCACAAAGAAGAAGCGGATTCTTCGCACATTTTGAACCACAACGTGCTCGCTCAGAATTGGCTTTGGCCGTTGCATTTTGATCTCGAAACATGTAGTCAGAATCCGACGCATATCCGCCGCAAACAATTTTGCGCCTCAAGCAAAGGCTACATGTCGGTCTTTTGAGGTCGCACTATAATGATCGTCAGCTGGGATGATTTACTATAGGGTCAGTAGATTTCACCTTAGTCTTGGCGGTTCTGCAAGGTAGACAAGCTCGGGAAGTACCTATGCTGCAGCTTCAGATGCGAAGTAAGCGAAGCCAATATTTCCAGTCAAGTCTGAACTATTTATCGAGGTCAGGGAGACCATTGGGGTGACCTTGAGTTGTTGGAAAGATGACAAGGTCTCTGCTGAAGAACCCATCGGCACTTCCGGACTAAGATATGCGAAAACTCGAGACTCCCCGCTCCGAAGGTCAGCCTTATGCCCATGCATATATACCTTAATGTCATAACCGCGCGTATAAGCATTAAGGTTTAGGAGTACTGCATGCCAGGAATCCAAGATAACATTCAGTTGAGAAATATTAAAAACTACATTTATAGAAAGAATAGAGGAGCATTTCAATATCCACCTTAAGATATACTGTCATGATACTAAGTCATTAAGATAATGCCTTAATTAAAAGTATAATATATTACGCCTTGTATTAACATTTCCATGGAATAATTACTAAAAGATCCCTAAAGCAAATGCATCTACTTGAAAGTATAATTTATACTTGCCCTTACTACAGTCTAACACTAACGGTAGCAGTGTCTTTAGTAGCTCTTTGCCTTTGTGTTGGGTCTGAAGTTTCTTTTAACCCCTCAATCGTATCACCGTACACAGCCGTTAGCACGACAATCGGACAGCCAAACCGAGGTGGCGCACTCTTGGTCTATGATTCATTCATGAATCATGGTCACCTGTCACACATTCGGGAATTGAACCCGATCACGCCCGGTTACTATAGGCTTGAGTTTCGATGATGATAAGAAGACCTCCGATGCCCAGACTCAAATCCTGTCCATGCTTTGAGTCATCGATATGCATAATCACTTCCGGTCACTTTATACATAGCTTCATTGGTACCGTATAAAGCTACCTAGCAAGCTACGAGCAGCTCTAGGTCTGGTCCGGGATGAAGCAGAAGGAGGAGCCAGTCAAACGTAGCTCTCTTTGTTCTTTGCCCGCGATTTCTCGTCATATCGACCCCACCAAGCCGCGCACCTCTACGTTGAAACCAGATGGCTCCAACAACAACAACGACCGAGTAGACATTGGTCCGACTCCGTTGGCGTACAGTGAGTGGGAGCAGCTAGGTCTACAGCCGCCCCATCTACCAACCATGCGCGCCTATCGATTGCAACGTATTTGTGACCAATTGGTTGCCCGTGACCTGGGTGGTATCCTCCTTTTCGATCCACTCAACATTCGTTATGCCACCGACACTACAAATATGCAGCTGTGGACAGCACATAACCCTGCCCGGGCCTGTTTCGTCGCGGCAAGCGGCCACATGGTGCTATGGGATTTCCATGGCTGCGAGCATCTTTCCGCGCATCTACCTTTGATCAACGAAGTACGCTCTGGTGCGTCATTCTTCTACTTCGAAACCGGTCCCCGTACCGATGAACATGCCTTGTGTTTCGGCGCACAAGTTGATGAATTGCTCCGAAAGCACGCTGGAGACAATCGCCGATTAGCCCTGGACCGCATTGAAGTTACCGGACTCCGTACTCTCGAAGCCCAGGGTATAGAAATATGTGACGGGCAGACCGTCACTGAGCACGCACGGATGATAAAGGGTCCTGACGAGATCCGAGCTATACGCTGTGCCATTGCGTCTTGTGAAGCTGCGCTCGGCGAAATGCGCCAGGCCATTCGCGCTGGCGCCACCGAAAACGACGTCTGGGCTGCTCTACACGCAGGCAACATTCGCCGTGGCGGTGAATGGATCGAAACTCGTCTTCTTAGTTCTGGACCACGCACCAACCCTTGGTATCAGGAATGTGGTCCACGAGTGCTCCACGATGGAGACCTGGTGGCTCTCGACACTGACCTTATTGGCGTATACGGTATGTGCGTGGATGTATCGCGTACCTGGATCTGCGGCGACGTCGAGCCGACGACAGAACAAAAACGTCTGTACCGAATCGCCTACGAACATATCACTACCAACACCGAGATGGTAAAGCCAGGTGTGAAGTTCACGGAACTGACGCGCAATGGTCATCGCCTGCCGGAAAGCTGCCGCGCTCAGCGCTATAGTGTCATGTTCCATGGCGTAGGGCTGTGCGATGAGTATCCGTGTATCCGTTACCCTGAAGACTTTGGCTCATATGGTTATGAAGGAGAACTTCAGGCAGGCATGGTGCTGTGCGTTGAGGCTTATGTTGGTGAAGTCGGCGGCAAGGACGGAATAAAGTTGGAGAATCAGCTGCTCGTGACAGAAACGGGCTATGAACTATTGACTCACTACCCATTTGAAGAGAGTTTTCTGCGCGACTGATCTTGAGTGGCTTGGTAGATTTTCCTGCCCTACTTCTTACCTTTAGATATTTATATCAGGTTGGACTTAAGGCTATGTCTTAGTTTTGGTTAGTTTCAATGCTAATTAAGTAATAAGTAAACAATTTAATATAGAAGTAACTTAATCATATTCTAATAATCTCTTTTAAATAGGACGGAACTTGAGTTCAAGCCATCGCAGGGGAACATAGAGAAGGGCTGCAAGAACCAGCTCAACCTCGAAGCCAATATCCCCAGTTGTCTTGGCAATAGGACCTGTATACCATTCTTGCGACATACAAGGAACTGTCAAACCAAACGCAATACCCATAGCACCAATCGCCGCCAGTCCTGTCGGCAACTTAGTAGGCTGATCCCAGTGATCCGGGTTGTATCTTGAGAAATCAGCTCCTCGAAACACAAAATGCTCGGTGCCGATAACAGCCACATAGCCTGCAGCCCAGTAGGAAATGAGATACATCAGATTCTCTAGACTGTCGAAGAAGGACTTGGCGGCTTGTATAGATACCGGGATGCCCACAACGGTGTAGACAACGGTGAAAAAGCTGCGCGGTATCTTCAACATGAATGGGGCCAGTAGCTGAAAGTTGAGTGAGATGCAGTATATAGACGCCGCGAGGTTTCCGATAACAGACAGAGAAAGCAATACGGCGACGAATCGGCCAAAGCCTCCAGCGGGGAGGAGCATCGCCTGCATGACACCGCCTACGGTGAATCGATCGTAGCCGTCTTTCCAGGACAAAACATTGGGTGTTGCTCCACCAATGGCAGCTCCCAAGATCATGAGAGACACGACCGGGAAGAATATTCCGGCATAGGTGTAGGCAAAAATGCGCCACGTAGAGACTTTAGGATGGCAGTAAACGGAGAAATCAGCAGCCAACGCCTGTCATAAACAATTAGTCATGATCATTATCAGAAGCCGTGAGGGAATTTGTTTGAGATTAGCTTACCGAAAAGGGAATGATAAATCCTGCAATCACACCGCCGTAGCTAACAATTGTAGATGCCGATGCAGCTGGCTGTTCAACTTGGTTGCTAAGGTGCTTCCCACCAACACCAGTGGCGATGATAATGGCTACTAGATTAAAGATCCACGAATAGCGTTCATATTGATGGAGGAACTTGTACCCGATAAATGATACCACCATTGCAATAATAGAGATGATGACAATTCCTACAGTGCTGTTGATGGAGCCACTTGATACAGCAGCAAGAGTCGAACCGCCTGTGACCGAACAGATTATGCCAAAGCCGGCATTTGTGCATAGATTCAGGATAACCATGATGACTATCAGATAATATCTAGAGTAGTAGTTGTGAGAAGGCGAACTTTGACCCCTGAATGGAAGTCGTCAGACTGTTTACTTACCCAAAGGTGAAGCGCGAAATAAGCATCTGTCGCAGACCAGTCCGAGCGCCGAACGTGCTACAATACGCCGGGAAAGCACAGCATAGTAAACTGAAGAACAAGATGAGAAGTGAGCAGTCTCTTAGTGACAGACCGAAGCCCAGAGTTCCAAGCATGCCTGTGACGATACTGTAATAAACGCTGCGATTAGCATTTGTACGATTGAGTGCATTCCTCAGACTTACGGCAGGATATTGACGTTCATAGTGAACCACATGAAAAAGATGTTGATGAAGCGGGTATCGGTTCGTTCTTCAATGGGCACCGGCTGCATTCCTCGCGTTTCTAATCCCCATCTTCGCAGTCGGTCGAGCCATATGGTTGAACGACTTAGGACCTGGGACTCTGCCTCGGATACATCTACGGGCGGATCAGCCGCGAGGCTGTTTGTCTTTTCTGACTTATCCATCTTTTCGGCCATTATTAGGAAATGTTATAAATGATGCGTTGAGCATTAACAAAGCTGTAGGCGTGTAAGGTAAGTAGGATATCAAGGACAACCACGAGACACCGGCTTCATCATTGGATTTCAGCGGGAGAATCTGGTAGGATATACAGAATGGGCCTTTGATAAAAAGCTGAAAAGTATATATCGGCAATTTGCGACGGCAAGATAGCTAAGATATCGGAGTGGGCCGGTCACCGCTTTGATAAGGTCTACGGAGTAGTCTAGAAGTCTGAATATCTGCCGTCGTAGCCGTTAGCGTAAAGTTGTTCCACTACGATCAACATATCAACGAGTAAAAAAGACGCGATAACAAAAGATAATGTTATATTTGCCGAATATCCATTTAATCGTAGAGCATACGTAACAGTTATAGTCTTATAAATTTAATAGGTTGAGCTTATCATGTTTCCACCAGATATTCAAAGTCTAAATGAGAATGCTGTGTGCGTTAGCTGGAGACGGCCGGATTGAGCTAAATGCCAGAGCAACTACTAGTAAGAGTTCTCCAATGTGCCTATGGATAGATCTTATAGCATAACATGGCGACAGTCCTTTCACGGTGACGTGAAAGACGATTTATAGGCATTGATGGACTTGTAGATGAAATCAAGGAACTCTTTATCGGGATAATATATTAGTTTGAGTAGAAATCAGAACTAGGAACTATCACTACTCAAGAGTTACATCATTTAGACGATGTCTTGGCATACTCTATGGCAGAAGAAAGTGTTGGCTTCTTGAGGCTCACAATCGGAGCAAGCGTTGCAACAGTAACATGAGGCCACTTAAGTCCATTAAAATCAAGCATCACCATCTGAGAGTACTGAATCTGGTCATACGCGACAGTGACAGCCATCTTGGATGATGGAATCTCAACGTCTTCGTCAATGAAGAACTCAGGCACAGCATCTCTAGGGCCTTGAGAAGCAGGGGAAACCGTTTGGCCAACGCTCATGGAAGGATCGAGCACAACCTCGGTACGGATCTTGGAGACCCAGTACTGAGCCGACACGTCGACAGCGTTGGCGTTACCGCTTTTCTTCTCGCGCGAAGCTTCTGCCTTTTTGCCCTCATCAGAGCCGATATTGAAACCAATGTTTGATGTTCCACCGCCAAAGGCACCGGGCGGAGCATTAGTCGAAACTACAAACATGGTGTTCTGGATTATATCCTTGCCCTCATTGGCCTGTCTCAGGATGGTGTTTGGATCGTCGATAATCTGCTGGGTAATAGTCCCATTGGCAATAAACTTGCGAAGATCTTGGGGGAGGCGACGAGTAGTGTCTTTGTCAGCATCTTGGTTGTCGAATCGTTTCTTTTCCAGTTCAGTAACAGTTTTGTTAGGCTTGATGATAGGAATGCCAAGTTGCGGGATTACAAGTGGAGTGATATCAGTGGGATCGATGTCGGGTGCGCCTTTGGAAGTGCGGGCAGGTTCAAATCCTTGAGCATTGATGGTTGTGCCATGGGGGATAGAACCCATGCGGCAGAATGAGGCTGCAAGCTCCGGCATGTCCTCTACCTGAGGCACGCGCATCCAAAGTCCAGGCTCAAAGTGGATGACAGGTGGGTTGTCAGAGAAGTTCCCATTCTCATCGGGCATTGCATCGACAATAGACTGCGTGTATGGCCGACCGATGAGGTCAATGTCGGCCTGATCGAACAAACCACGATTGGGTACATGCTCAAGTAGAACCTCGCTGAACACTTGAGTTTCGCCAGTCAAGTTGAGTTGCAGGAGGTTGCTGGTGCTTGAGTCGGTTGGGGGCTTGGGGAATCGGGTTATAGTCTTTGGATTTCGGCTCAAAGGCCTGAAGATGGTGTTGAAGCCGAAACCCTTAAAAGTGCCTGTGAACTTATCCAAGACATCTAGAGGTGGAGGGGGAGGTATTCCGAGCCCATTGCCATTCTCATCAGTGATATCAGAGTAACCCCCATTCTTGGAAGTTTCGTCATACTCTTGAAGAGTTGGCTGAAGAACAGTAGGTCTGTAACTGAAGCCTTCTGGGACTTTGATACTGACGACGGGGACATCAGGAGCAAGATCCTCGAGAGAGATGCCCATGATTGCAGATAAAGAGAAAGCAAGTGGTATTGATGGAACTTGGTTGAGATAGTGGCTTGATGAGAAGTAAAATACATAGGATTTAATTGGCTTTTTATCTTCAAAATGTTTGCTCGCATGAGGCACCTTTCGCTCGCTTTCATTAACTGCATTCCTACTTCGACAAGGTTGAACAGTCCTGGAAAGCAGCGGCCTATAGGATTCGTGTGTTTAGTTTTGCCTTCTTCGTCGAAGATTTGGTCCAGAACATGCCCTCACCAGTTGTGGCTGGCTGATCTAGCAAGCTGAAAACACGATGGGAAGCCAATCTGGGAAACGTCCACCGCTTAGCTCTTTGCCCAGACTGATCACATAGGCCTATGGGGTTCTGCGACTGAGTAGAAATGTTTCAGAACCCCGCAGTTGCAAACACTGCAAGCTCTCTTGTCATAAGTTTCAAATACCACTTTCACACTATCCGTAGGTAATGTTCTGAAGTTCTAAACACCTCAAAAGACCTCATAAGCTTCGGGGGCTTTGCCCCGGAGGGTTCTTTGCTAGCCGCCAGGAGTGAGACATTGGCAATCACATTTGGGCTATCCCGGGGCTAGACCCTTCTCATGCACATTAGCCGTAAAACTAACCACTAAACGCTGGATGGCAGATTCAATAGCTCTGCGCTGTTGCGGGGTAGGAAAGTGGGACGCAGACAGACCTTACTGGAGTAGACATTTCAGCCGTCTCTTTCAACGCCATTTTTATTGCCTTTGAGACTATTCATGTCTCTGTACCCAAAATGGGCAGAAATGAATATTGATGTCGGTGTGTCGTCACATGCATTATTCCTGCTGCTCTAATTGGCTCCATTTCAGCAAGATGTGTGGGCTATTCACAGTGGTGCATATATCGCAAATAGGAAGAAGGCTATTGGCCAGGATTCGAAGACTGTAAAGCTTTATCGAACGCGGTTTGAGACATTGTTTATGAAAATTTAGATATGTGACACAATCCGCAGCAACAATCCTCTTCAGCCAGCCACAATGGCAGAATCGTCACACTTTGTCTCCTCAAACAAGCATAAAGTTTCAGCCAGTGTAAACTGAGTGGCTATCCCGTATAAATATGCAACAGCTGATTCAATAGAAGAATGCAGTCCTTCGAAATGGGAAGAGCTGCTGAAAGCTTGATGAGACACAGGTATCCACCCTCGCGCTGTTTCCAAAATATTCAACAGCTTATTTGTTGATGAGAGAATGCAGTCGCCAGAAAGGGAAAAGGCTTTCTGAGAAGTGGACGAGACTCAGCTGTCCACTTTCATTCCGCTTTTGAGACATGCGTTTGATACGGCCCTACAAGTTACTAAAGGGCGCTCTGAGTAGATGTCAAAGCGTAAGTCTTCTATGCTGGTAGAGCTGTCATGGATTCATAAAAGACAGATCTTGTGCTGAAGGATCAAACCAATATTCTCTGTAGCACTCGCTTCACGTCTTTCAATCTAGTAACAAACATTTAACTCTCCATCATGTCTTCGCAAGGTACCTTTACAGAAGTCCATCAATTCACCAAGTCCTACAAACATATGTGGGCTCGTGATGTCGCTCAGGCGAGTATGGACTATGATCTCAAGGCTGTTATCGAACGCTTGAAGGTCTCTGTTCCAGCTAAAATCGGCGAAGAGGATAGCATTGGTTCACTGCGAGAGAAGACCAAGGAGTTCACTGGTCCAGGCTATATCCCTGAAGAGCAGGGCAAGATCAGCGTCGGCATTGTCGGCGCTGGTGTTGCTGGCTTGTTCGCTGCCCTGCTCTTTGACTGGCTCAATGGCCATGAAGAACTCAAGGGTAAAGGTCTGAAGATCAGCTACGACATCCTTGAGGCCGCTGGTGCAGAAAGACTTGGTGGACGTTTATACACCCACCACTTCTCTGATGAAGAACACGACTACTACGATGTCGGTGCTATGCGCTTCCCCAACAACACTATTATGAAGAGGTAAGCCAAGTTAGCAAGGCAAACCGGGAAGTCTTTCGCTGATATTATCAAGAACCTTCCAGCTGTTCAAGTACATTGGAATCACGCAGGAAAGCAAGCCAGGCCTCATTCCTTATTACTTGAAGGATGAGTTGGATGAATGCCCGGCCTACTTCAACGACATCAGGACCAGAGGCAATGTCTGGGACGCTAAGAGAAACCCGAATGATCCGTACAAGGTCAACAAAGGCCTTCCTGAAAACGGCAAGATCCGACCGGAGTATGACGCCTGAGAATCATAGAGCGATAGAATTTCAGCTAACCTCTGTATAGCCTCCTCCAGACCGACCCCAGCAAATTAGTTAGCAAAGCACTAAAAGTCTTCACTGACGTTGCCAAAGAGAAGTTCAAGGCGGCAATCGCTGAAGAGGAAGAGGAGAAGAAGCAAGGATTCAAGAGTGCTGGTACAGATGAGAGACGTGGAGCGAGAGGGCCAGCATCTCAAAAGTTATGGGAACTTCTCATGAGGGCAGATCATATGAGCGTTCGACAATTCCTCGGGTCGTAAGTATTCTTCGTGTTTCCAATTCGATCGAATAACGGATAGAAACTGACTTGAGTTCACAGAGGCCAGATGACAGAACCTGGAAAGGAACCTAAACCCCGGGTCGGAGATGAGTTCCCGCAAGGCCCTGGCTACAATTACAACACCATCGAGTGGCTTGAGACGATGACCTAGTAAGCTTTTCATCAGAGTTTCTCACTCTCAATAACTCACAGTTGGTAGTGGTACAGGCTGGTATGACCAATCGCTCACAGAGTGTGTCCTGGAAGAGCTCGATTTCCATACACCCGACATGGACGACGACCCCGCTACTAAGGATCTTCAGTACTGGTGGTGCATCGATGGTGGTGCCCAAGAGATCGCCAAGCGAATGGCCATGAAGATTAAGAGGCGCATTGAGTACAACACCAAGGTTCAATCAATCGATGCTCAAGTCCAGCTTCGCCGAGAGCGCAAACCGGGTTCGTATACCGCCATGAAGATCAAAACCACCAGAACAGATCCAAAGACCAAGAAGGTCGAGAGCAAAGACAGGGAGTACTTTGCCATCCTCAATAGCACTACCCTTGGTGCCCTTCAGCGTATGGAGCTGTCCGACGCTGGTTTGTCCTGGGGTACCAAGCAGGCTATCCGAGCTCTTGGCTATGGTGCTTCTGCCAAAGTGGGCATGAAATTCCGAACTGCATGGTGGCAAACGAAGCCATTCAACATTGCCAAAGGTGGTATAGCCAGAACAGATTTGCCCTTGCGTGTGTGTGTTTACCCATCGTACAACATCAAGTCAAACGAGGGCGAGGACAAGTGGGATCCTACAAAGCCTGCTGTGCTTCTGTGTTCGTATACCTGGGGTCAAGATGCCCAGCGCATTGGCGCCCTTTGTGCCAACAACACGACGCAAGACGATGCGGAGCTCAAGCGGCTCATCATCCACGACCTTGCGAGACTTCATGCTCGAAAGGATTTTCCGTTCAAGAAACTTGTCAAATTCCTTGAAGAGCAATACATTGACCACCACGGCTATGACTGGTACAGAGACCAATACATGTCAGGAGCATTCGCGTATTTCGGTCCCGGACAGTTTTCCAACATGTGGCAAGAAATCATCAAACCTAACGCCCTGGGCCAACTGTATCTTGTCGGAGAGGCAGCCTCGTCTCACCACGCATGGATTGTTGGTGCATTGGAAAGCGTCATTCGAGCGGTGTACGTCATGTTCCACGGCCTTCAGCACGGCACCAAGAACTTTGAGGCATACAACATCGTCCTGAAACTGCTCAAAACCGGGCCTGATAACGACAAGAACGTCAGCGAGCCTTTGACGAAGGACGGCGATATGCCTACGGGCTCGCCTTTCCATCCCCTCCCCGAGGAGATGCCTACAACACAGTTCTATACGACCAAGGACAAGAAGTTAACGGCTAGCCCTGAGAAGGAGGCTAACGAGGAAGACGTTGACATGACCTACGGTGCTGCGCTGGCTGTTTTGAGCTTGATTGAGAGTTTCTATGAGTTGGGAGTGGATAAGGATGACAGGTATTGAGCTTCAAGCTGTACGGAGATGTATTTGACTTACTAGCATCATTGACGAGTATCTTTATGAACTTCTAAATGTTTTTGCGAGCCGAAAAGTAGCTGAAGCCCTACTCCGTACTGGAGTCCCTATTGCGATTGCCTGGTGATGCACATGAAAAGGAGTGCAAACGGCAAGGGTTTAATGAGCTTCGTTTCACATTCAGTGTCGGATTCAACGGCCGACAGTGGGCACGGTCGCTACACGGCCTGAAAATGACAGGTAACCCCATCGCGTTACGTCAGCGGTTCCAGTGTTTTTTATAAGGCCAAGTTCATACACGTGTAATCTTTACAGTCATCGAATAAAACCTCAATTGCATGTTTACCCATCATGGCCAACTCTCAGTTTCCTCCCTACGAGGGCACAGAAGTCATCGGCTTCCAATTTTCTAATTCTACTGACCCTGCGTCACTCTCGGATCCGAATTCCGACGTCGGCAAGATATGGGCCGCCACGCTAAAGACGTATCTCGACCATTCAGAAACGGGCATCGTCTGGTGGGGGAATGTGCATGACGCTCCGAACAAAGCTAAGCTGTTTATCGGTAAGTACAGTGAAGAGGCTCGATAAGAACTCGTGCTAACGAGAATGCCTCGAAGATTGGAAGAGTGTAGCTGGTCGGGCTCAGTTTGAGGCTAGCCAACATGCGACAGAGCTCGCCAGCGCCTGGAAATCCATCACTGTAGCGCCAGCCACTAAAGACGTCTACAAGTTCTCCTCTAGCGATGTCGCTAGACAAACGGCTTTATCCAGCACCTACGACACAGTCACAGCTCACTTGAGTTTCCGATTCGCCAATTCGCTCAATTCCAGCGAAGTTCAGCAATTGGATGCCGTTCTCCAGGAACTAGATCGCGCCATCATGCTAAGCCCCGGCGCTGTCGTCGCCAGCTACTCAATTGGAGGATGGAGCTCAGACTGCAGGTCATACAGCGCCGCCTACCGCTATCTTAATGCTGATGCTCTGAAGAATTTCATCCAGGGCGACAAAAAGGTCAGAGAGTTATTGCAAGTGTTGCAGTCTCGCGCTTCAGGCGGGATGGAACTCGACTTTCTGGAGACACGAGTCTACAAGCAGGGCTGGCAAGGGTCTGTTACCAAGACAGAGCCTGATAACCCGACTTTATCGGGGTTCATGGCCGAGGCGCAGGCCATGTTCACATTTTGACACCCCTGGGATCCAATTAGAGTGATTCTTGGGTGAGGATGGTTTTTGAGGTACTCGGCACGGTTCCGGGCTCGGAGGTTCGCTCCGATTGTTAATAAATCGCATGAGTTGAAGAGGACGGACGATGTCGGCCATAGCTTATGTATAATAAACATTGTAGAAATAAAAGTTGCAATTGAGCACTGCGTCTGGGGTCTGAGCCATCCAAAATCATATAAAAATCGACTTGCTGGCTTTGGTGACTGCGAAGACAAGGTACGAAGGACGGTTTATCATTGGTGAAACATCGAGACTAACTCCTCATCGCCCACTTCGCGCGCCTCGTAGATCGAAGGGCGCATCGCAAGCCAATGACTCACTGTAGTCAGGTAGCGTATTTATAAGCATAAATCCTCATCCAATATTCATTCTCTACTATTATCGATCTTCTCATTCAAGAGAAACTCAACACAGATAACATGACGTCTCTCAGAGCAAAGTTCCAGTCGCGATCCTGGACAAAGGATCAATTCACCATCTCAACTGATCCCAACCTATTCCCTATTTCCGAACTCACAGATATCTTCAATTCAAAGGAGTTCTACTGGGCCAGCGCACTATCACCAGAGGCCTTCAAAGAAGCCCTTCAGAACTCCCTTTCTTTCGGCGTATATGATTCGGCACAAACCTCCGGCCCAGAATCACCAGGCAAACTAATTGGCATCGCTCGATTGGTGACCGACTTCGTCACCTTTGCGTATCTCACAGACGTGTGGGTTGATCCGACGTATCAAGGAAAAGGCTTGGGTAGCTGGCTTGTTCGTTGTATGCGAGAAGTGCTGGACGAGATGCCGGATCTGCGACGGGTGATGCTACTTACAGGAAACTGGGAGAAGTCTGTGCCTTTTTATGAGAAGCTACTGGGTATGAGCTTGGTTGAGCCAAAGAGGGGCGAAGGGCTTGCTGTTATGGAGAGTAAAGGGAGAGGGCATCCGACATATGGGAAGTCAGGACTAGGCTATAACTAAGGGTGAGCTTTTGTTCCTTTTGAACAGGAACTGCACGAGTTCAAACACCCAAAAGCTAAAGTTTGTTATCGAGATTCCTTATGGCAAGCACCCTTTTCTTATTATATTGAGCGACAACTTCCCGAAGACTGGATCTCTTGTCAGGTCTTGTTATGTAATGATGCTGAGATCGCTGTTGCTTTTAATCCAAGGAATGAGGATGTGAAGGTCTCCTCAGGAAATGTTATCTTCTTAAGTGCTATCCTTGGTTGGATATTCGCGTGTATGCCTCAAGTCACGCCTCTTTGCTAGTCACCATTGAGGCAATGGAAAAGGATTGAAAGAGTTTCTCGGCACCGAAAGACTAAAGTAACCCGAATTCGACATCAAATTTACACAATGTCTCCTCTATACCGCCTAGACGACTAACACGCCACCGTCCTACCTAGAACCATGCCAAAGCGTCTGAAACCACGCAACGCGTCTGTCAACCCGAACCTTCAATTCTTGTACAACCCTCCCATCATCAGTCCCTCCATTCGGAGACCCTGCACTTGACTTCGGTCCCGATTTCACTTCTATATAAGTGTCGACCACGCGGCACTGTCGCACAGACAAGAACAGAGCTGTACCACCATCCCCAACCGGAGATCATCAATTCCTGGCGTCCTGTTTCCTTGGATAACATCAGTGCCATGCTGTAAGGCACCTAGTACGGCTTCAAAGGTGCTGAGAAGCAGTATGTGGCATACAGCCACTAGATGATGCGCCACATTGTTGTCGCTCACAGCCTTATAGGTTCGGCTTCCGAGTTCCTCTTGAAGTGACAGTGTCGTCGCTGTGAATTCGGATGAGCACGAAACCAAGTCAACGACAACCTCCTCGTTACATAACCCATTTTCAGTAGTCGAAAGAGAATTGAGAATGCTGTCTTCCTCGTTCGTGTCTTCGGGAGGGTTGAAAAGCCATGCCATGACGAGCTTGAACACACCGTCATTGAGCAGCAAGGGAGGCACACGTCGGTCAGTATCTCCCTGTTCATGAGATAGCCTCCCGTTCTTGAATACTTCCTGGGTCTTGTTTGAGAGGGCTTGGACTCTAGGCGTGAGGCGACCAAGGGCAATTGCGGCGTTCTTGACACGGCAAAGCGGTAGTTGCCTCACTTGCGACGAAACGTTGGCCGTGCTCAAGTGTCAGTCGCCTTGAAGTTCAGGTACAAATAAATCATGGAGAGCATTTTTGCCTGTTAGACATCCAGGAGAAGTCTATGGGGTGATATTGCGCATGCGTAGTGTCCCACCAACAGACGTCCGGCTGCAACGCATGATCCGCCCATGCTGCGGGCATTAGTTCTAGGTACGGTCCCGGGGCTAAGATCGGGTCCGACTCAAGTTGGCATGGAGCAATGGTTCCAGAAGCATGACGCGGGGCTGACATCTGAAAGCTATACGTCATTTCAGGTTCCTGGATACTCGCACAGTCATGCTCCTCGGCCGTAAGCTGTTGCACAACCGCTTCCCTGCGGCTTGTTGGAGGCATGAGTACTGTCACGCCTTTATAGTGGTGCAAGCTCGGACGTCTCTGAGGGCGGCTGAGACTGTAAACGCACTGAGTACCATGTCGATAGCAACGGCTGCAAGCTCCCGTTCTGCTTTCTCCGACAGGAGTGCACCTTAGCTTTTGGCTGTGGCACCTATCACATGACTGCCGCCGTGAAGGTGCCGTCGCATGCGGACTTAGTGCGATAGAGGGAGATGATAGATCAACTGGACTCGCGGTTGATGACATTCTGCAGTGGTAATGGCTTTCAGTAACTAGTTCTTCGAAAGGGAGAGAGAACCAAGTGGAGTCCAGTAAGATATACTAAAAGCATACTCTAAAGATAGATGGTCTTGGTGGATTTATATTAAGTGTTCTAAAATTATGCAAGGCTGAGCTACTGTCTAACATCTGATCTTGTGCATCCTTTTGCCTTTAACAATGGAAAATGAGACTTATGTTTTCCTGATATATAAGTATCTGGTATTGCATGTAGTTTCAATACTACCAGGTCGATCTGCTAGGAAAGAGAATTAGCTATGTAGCGAGGAATGTCATGGTAAATATATTGTCTTTTAAAATGTAATATAAAATAGTTACTAAGACTTTTATAATATACTTTTAAATACATAATAACTATTTCTTAAACTAGGAATATTATAATTAATTTAAATAACAAAAACTGTTAGACTTGAGCATATATAAAACAATAAATTACTACCCTAAAGTGAGAACAGAGCTGTGCTTTGGACAGATGGAGGGAGGAATGGGATTTGCGGTTAGCCTATACATACCTGATAAGGGGTTATCGATAGGCTAGAGTTATGCTTATCTTGTGTGCATTCCTTATCGATAGCACTAGGCACTGTAGACCCACCATGACTCGAGCCAAGGGGGAAATACTTATCGATAGGTTTTTTTCACACTCGTCTTCCCTACTCCATATATCTTACACTTTGCCATATTGCCCCACTGTCCCGGGTGCCTTCAGGAGAGATACCAGAGTGCTGAGTAGCTTCCTGCTGTTAATAAACTTATCCCCACTGAGCTAAACAAAAAGAACCGCTAAATGTGCTTTGTTGGCGATTTCCGTAAAATCTCAATTAAGGTCCTTCTTATCTGTACTGCCATAACTAAGTTTCTTTAATACCCTCTTGTTCGCCCTCTTTGATCTCATCCCCATCACCATCACCATCACCATTACCATCGGCCTTCTTCATGACATCTTTTGGAAGAGGAATGATAGGTTGCGCATAAGTATCGATTTCCCAGACCTTGATCCAAAGTAAAATCTGCGTCGCGAGAATAAAAACACCAGCACCCAAGACAGTTATCCAGGCTAGCAATATAATAGTAGCAATTGGCGAGTAGATGACAAAACCCAGCATCCGCGGCTTGAGGGAACTTGGGTATGTGCGATTGACCAGCCCGAAAGAAATTCGCCAGGCAGATTTAATAACCCAGGAACCATGGAGTACCAAGAGAGGGAATACAGATGTGCAGACTAAAAGGGCGAGATATTTGCGAAGTCGTGACGTGATGCGATCCTTGAGCCAAAAGCCAGGACGAGGCTGCAGGGTTGCAGTGCTGGATTTAACGACAGAAGTATCTTTTTCGTCTTTCTCATTATGTTGGTTGTCTTCATCAGGGAATGAATCGACCTGCTTAGCTGACCACCAGCAATTAACTATGATAAGGACCGCGAGTGTCCAGAAGAGGTCGCTCTTGAGGTACTCATAGCGGGTGGAGTCTGAGTACCACCAGGACTCATAATGTGAGCAGGGCTTGGTAGTCATGGCGATTAATTCGGATAATGATAAGAGGAATTGAGATGCATTACGAATGACACTGAGGGGAAGAGTTTATTCTTTTATTTTAAAAGCTTCTGTTTAAATGGCTGCCTGGAGCATCATTTTGCTTCCCCACATTCTATAATTTCCTTGTTGTGATTGGCTTCACATACTGAGTACTTGGGGGCTAGTCAGTCAGCATCGCAGCAAGGATGATTCAATCTATTTAACTGCTACGTAATAAAGAGACTTCGAAACTCAGCCCCTCCGGTTTTGGCCACGGAAACGAATGTAGTATCTCCCGAAACCGAATACCAATCTCAGCTATCAAATCAACCAAGTTACAAAGACACTCCTTCAGTCTTCCTCGGCACACCAGACCTAAGACAGATTGAACCTCGGTACGCCCAGGCTTATCATGTAATCTCAACCTTCAAGTACCGTTTAGAGCTCTTCGCTCTACGGCGGAATTACCCCTGGTTGCATTCTGGGTTAGGGCTGGTATTAGGAGGACCAGCCTTGATCTTGATGTTGACCGTGCCACTGGGTCCACTGATATCCATCGATACCTCTTGAGCGTCGGTATTTTTGTCAAGAACACTCTCTATGGCGGAGCGAATAATGTCAGCCTGGGAATTATCAGGAGATCCCGTGCTGCACTCCTTCTTGGTAGCCTCGGTGACTTGGCCCGAGATAATACCAGCTATGGCAACGCCACCTGTAGTGGCGACGAAGGGCTTGTTGAGGAACTCCCAGAGATTGCCACTAGAGACATACTCAGCAGTGCTCAGCCAAGCGTTGTAACCCAAGAGTAAAACGTAGTCGGTTGCTGTGACGACGCATCTTTGGCCAGCCCTGCATATACCTGCAAGGTCGCGCGATTCAAGTTGAGTGCCATCTGATAGAGTACTGTTGCCGACGATCTCGTCAATATCGAGTTCAACGGCAGACCTCTTATGGACTATATTTTGTCAGGACCAATGTGAATCGTATCAAGATATGTTCTACTTACGTTTATCGTCCCACTCATTTTCAGGAATACCCGTGAAGACGCCCTTGGCAAGCTCTTGCCAGCGAACGTTCTTGCCATCGAACTCGCTGACTTCACCGTGTTTAACACCAAGAACTCCTTGGACGCCAAGGAGACCGGCTACAACAGCGGTGAGAAATCGAGTGTAAAACATAGTGACTAGGATTGAGACAGGTTTTATAGAAAAGATGATAGGATATCGCGATGAGTAACAGCTGATAATGATTTCCAATGCCGAGTTATGCCATAGTTGTGCGGGTTTAAATAGTTTTCCTTTGTACACAAGACCATTTCTAAAAACGTCTGAGCTGGATAGAGCATATCGCAACGCAATGTGTTGTTCCCATGTTTCTGTCTGTACACTCGGAATCCTGTTTCTTCTGCGGATCGATAAAGGTTCAGAAGTCATCCTTCGCGAATTCCTCCTAGGCATCAATAAACTTCTAAGGTTGATGATCAGCCTGCTCCGCCTTGTTTACGTGGAACCTTTCCATAAGCAAAGGATTTAATTACTTGTATGCAGTGGTAAAAGGCCCCCAATGTCAGTACATGGATGACGAGAGAATTCCCGCAACATGCAGATCAATGGCAATCAATAACCCGGAAGGCAGATCTCTGGACCGAAGGATTTATTAAGTCTCCGAATTTAGACCCGGGACTTGCTGAAAGTGGGAAGTCCCTTTCTCATCCAGAATTGAATAGATACACTGACGTCATTGCATGAAGCCGAGGAACTCTTTTCACCTATAGCCATCTAGAGAAGAGTTTTCTCGCTGCCTGATCCATGATCCTGTGTTAGAGATCATCGAGAAGGAATATATCAGGATCAAAGGATTATCTGACCTTCTGAATTGGAAGGTCGGCATCTCCTTGAGAGGCGAATTCCAGTTTACGGATAGACATCGACGTAATTGTCTGAAGATGTGCTGTATTGCTGGAACTTACTACGTAATGGCTCCTAAGTCTATGTTTGCAAGTTGAAGAAGGCTTCCCTATAGAGATGGGATCCCTGAAGAAGTATTAAAGTCCTCTGTTCACCCACGAGTTTAATGCCGAATCATTCTCATCTTCATCTTACCTTTACAACCTGATCAATATCATCTACCAACACTTTCAAAAGACCTTTTTTTATCCCAAACTCTTTACATCATGATGTACTCCTTGACAGTCTTGATCGCAGCTTGCACTGCTTTGGCTGCTGGCGCCGAGGGGTTCAGGCTGTGGGTTGAGCAGGGTGCTGATGGAAAGATTGATCTCTCTGGTAACTTCAAGGGCCAGATTTCTGTATGATATATCCTTTCCTACAAAGTTCACAGCTAATCGCAGGATTCTAGAAAACTCACAAGGGCGTAACCTTCTTTGCTTGTGATTACAAGAGTAAAGGAAAGGGTAGTTATATCAACGGAAACTTAATCCAGTCGGTTCTTCGAAAGGACGGCTATCTCGATAGCAAGTGCGGCAGTGGCAGAGGTGGCTACGAGAGCAGCAACGACCTCACCATTGGCCGTACCTCTGTAAGTTCAATACTAATCCATTTGTCATCAGCCCATTATATGTCTAACATTTGGATCTTTAGAATGGCGACCACTATTGTTAAAGGAAGCAGGCTAGAGCATGATCCCAACTGTATACAGTTCTCTGCACAGTCCTACGTGGCTTAGCAATGTTGGGGTAATGCTAAGGATGTGTATTTAGCTAGGATACTGTCTTTACCTTTGATATTTATCTGTCTATCCCTTGGATACTAAATCCAGATTGTGTATAATTCTTGGCTCCAGAGAGATTTGTGGTCTTCTAGGGTTATTGCCACGGCTTACCTAGGATATCCGCTATTACCCGATGCCCATATCTCGTAGGAATTGTTAAAGGTGACTTTCCTTTCCAGTCTCCGCTGGGAATAACATAGCCAACATTCGCTCCCTTTTCAATGAGTAAAAACACAACGGATGTATGCCCCCATAATGCAGCATGGCAAAGGGGTGTAAGACCCCAATCATCAACAGAATCCGGGTCAACCTTGCCCGTTTCCAGTAGTTCACGGATGACACCAACATGACCCTTCTGAGCAGCATATGAAAGAGGGATGTGCCCATCCTCAGCCATATAATTAGGGTCCGCCTCGTAATCTTCCAGAAGCATTCGGACAATGGACGTTAAACCCCTTTCTGCGGCATAAGAAAGAGGTGTTCTTCCTTTTGGATCAGGGCAATCCGGGTCAGCTTGGCCAATTTTTACGAGAGTTCGAATGACACCTTCGTGACCGTTTCTCGCCGCATAAAAAAGAGGTGTGAACCTGGCACTGTCGGCTTCAGCGTTAGATGTTAGACCCAAAGTTGCCCCCTTGGTGATAAGAAGCTCAACAATCGCCTCATGCCCATTCTCAGCTGCGAACGAAATTGGTGTTCTCCCATTGAAGAATTGCGCCCCGGTGAAAGTCGCCTTTGCCGCAGTGTTGGGGTTAGCTCCCATATCAAGCAGTAATCTCACTATGGCTTTGCATCCATGCTGTGCCACATGGGACAAAGGAGTACGCCCGAATCTATCTGGTCGGTCGATCTCAACTCTTCCAGTCTCAAGAAGGAGTCTCGTAATAGCATCATATCCCCTTGCTGCAGCAAACAAGAGTGGCGTGGACATACTTTGGAGAGGATCTGGATTTGCTCCATTTTCCAGTAGCAGCCTGACGATAGCCTCGTTATTGGCGCGTGTTGCATGAAGCAGTGGTGTGAAACCCGAGGTTGTTGAGTAGTTGACATCGGCGCCGTTATCAACCAACAGTCGTACAATAGCCTCATGCTCGTTTTCGATTGCCCGGCCTAGTTCAATGCTGATATCTCCAGGTTCTGTGTCGAGGAAAAGCCTGACCAAACTCTCTCGCCCGTTCTCCACAGCATATGACAATGGCGTGCGTCCAGATTTGGACCTCACCGAGGAAGAAGCCCCATTAGCCATCAAGATATGAACTGCGGCTTCGTGCCCTTGCTGTGTAGCAAATGACAGCGGAGTGCGTCCTGCGTTCCTATTGTAATAATGCTTTGTAACAACTTCACCATCTTGAGAATCCACTTTTGCTCCCATTTCAAGTAGCATTACCACAATGGCGTCGTAGCCCTGCTCAGCCGCATATGATAGGGGAGTCCTCCCAGTCCGGTCCGCTGAGTCTACCGCTGCCCCCATATCAAGGATATGCTCAACTAGCTCAGACAGGCCGAAATATGCCGCGATATGAAGGTGCCTCATAAAGAAGTAACCCACGTTGAATCTCTGCAGGACGTTTCTCATCGCAAGACTAACGGTTGCCCCATCATCCAAGAATTCGATAAGCTCGCGGTTCGAAATTGCAGAATCGCGCCCATGGTGTCCCCAGTTGACAGCGCTGTACCACCATAATGGATACGAGGATCTCGTAGCAAGGTCGAAGTCGAGAAAGCGGTACCGTTCATTCTCGCTAACCCACAGATGTGTCATGCAAGTCCTTGCAATGTCTTGTTCCGTTAACGGAAACAGTTCATGGGGATTCTGGATAAGGTATTCTTGCGTGGTATAATGAACCAGCCGAATGATCTTACTCGACTCGTCCAAGGCTACAAGTCCGGCACAGACAGAGATCATAGTCGACTCGAAGGGTAGGTCTTGTGTGCAAACCATGCGGTATTTGGATCTTGTAGCAAGGGCGTACTGCAGATCCTGGATGGTCAACTCGCTTCTTGCGTATGTAAGCCAAAGGAGAACTTGTTTAGCTAGCATCGCGTGACCAGGTTCCTGGGATTTAATCCTGGTCATTGTTTGCTCGTAAGCATCGGATAAGGCTTTAGCGTTGCCATTCCTACTGCCTCGCTTGATCATGGCTAACTGGTTTCGTATCTCTGTTTCAGAGACTTTGTAGCTGAGCAAGTTTAGATATATCCGTGCCAAAAGAAACCTATAGGCCGTTAATGATGGGTGCTATAACCGTTGAATGAAAACGTACATTCCGTCTACAGATTCCTGAATAGACTCTATGATATCATAGCGAAGATCCTTATTATGCCGGATGTCATATGGCAATATGTTGAAGTTTCCTTCGATGTATATGCCAATATCATCCCTCACTGCGTTGATCTCTAGGCTCATGTTGCTCAGGAAGCTGTATCTGATCTCAGAAGAGATTGTGGTATCGAATCGTGAAGTGGCAAAGAGGTTGACGTCAAATTCTTGTTGTAGTCGACCAAGCTCCTTCAGAAAGGTCTCCCTTGCGCCAGGAGCACTCCCGTACTCATCGAGTGCGTCTATTATGATAAACACTCTTTCGTGTTCAGAAATCACAGACGCAAGAGTGGAAATGATCTCCCTGGATGATGGTCGTGTCCGTGGGATAGAGTGGCTTGTGTAGAGAGACCGTAAGCATTCCGGCAGTGACGGCAAACCGGCAGATAGCTGTTTCAGGATACATGCAAGGAGTCCATCACTGGTTTGTTGATCCTGTCTCTGAAAGTTGCAGAAGATGTATGATATGCCGTTTGTAGAGTCCCCAGCAAGTTTGGAACTTAGGTGATCTATTAGACCTGATGTCAGGATAGTCTTCCCGACACCTGGGATGCCTTGGCAAAAGAGAGTTTGCCCAGGTGTCTCTAACCAGGTTCGGTACTCGGACGTATCGAGAAGCCAACTGCCAGTTCCTGGCTGTTGCACCTTCTGGAACTCGCTCTGCTGTAAACCGTAGTCGACTGAGGTGAGCCAGTTAAGAATCTTGATATCGTCCTTCTTATTCTGATTGGTTCTAATCTCAGCGACATCTTCGCGTGTTTCAGACACAAGGGAGTGGACTAATAATAATTAGTTGATCGTTGAGGGTAGAGAAGAGAGGAATCTCACCATCGTTCAACAAGTCCTTCAGTGGACGCTCGCCCTCCACATCACTTGGTTGCACATACTGTAAGAGCTCCTTCGCAAAAGCCGCAGCCACAATAGCTGCGTGCTCCTGCCAGTCTTTGTTCTTATGTGAGTCGGCATAGTCACATATACCCCGGATGACAAGACAAGGAAAGTGATTCACTAAACCCGCAGCCTCCATCTCGATACAGAGAACTTGTCCCCCGAGGTCTTTGTTGAGTTTGTTCCGTGATGCAGCATCTTTGATGAGCTTGTCGCCTGATGCAATTAGACCATAGTTTATGCGCATCTCCCTGTCTTTCCTCTTCACAACCATCGTTCTATCACAGAACCGACAGGGGTACTGCTCCTCATCCTCGCTCCCGTCTACATCTTCATCATCCATGTTGCAAGTTGTGCCCGTAATATGATCGTAAGTCGATTTAAACAATAAGTCTTTGAGAGACTCGTTCCGTAGAGATTCAGCTGCAAGCCTTGGCCATTTCTGTTTCAGTTCTTCGAGATACTCGGGTATCTTAGTTCCGACCAGATTGTGTTGTGTCTCCAGTTGTGTAAGAGCCGTCAACAGTGATTGAGGTGGGTTGTTGAGTGATCCAGTTCGTTCGAACTTTCCCTGGCCATGGACCTTGCCAGCATCCCATTTCACTACTCCAGGATAGTCACCGGAGGATGTACCAACAACAACATCTCCCAGCCGGACCTTGTTGGATGGCACACCACCGCCAATACCTACCATGAGACCGGCTTTGATAGAGGGAAAGGTAGTTACTAGATGGCTAGCAACTGTTGCTGCTGGGACATTCCCAATCATACCCTTTGGTAAGCAAGTAATGGCAATGTTGTGAGGCCCGATGGAACCAAGAGTATACGAGTTGATGTCGTTTCGGGGCTTCGATAGTGCTGGATGCTGATGATCCAACATGGCTGTAGCGGCCGTCAGTTCCTTGGGTAAGGCGCAGACCCAACCGATGGTATAATCATTATGCGTGAAGACATCCTGGTTTCTCCTATGTTGACTCATCAGAGGTTGTGGCCCCGATTATACGGGTCTACGTGGATAAATTGGTCCAACTACGCAGAAGAAAGATGGTGAGAAAATAAAAAGAGGACTAGAACAGGGCTGACGGAATAATTAGTCCGCGCCATCAGCAGATCCAACTCAAGACCAATCGCAGGCCCGGGCCGTCTGAACTGGCCTGCAGCTTGCACATGAACCCTTGTATTCCTATACGGGGGTCTTACCACATTGGTCTTGAATTTGGGGAGATAGGAAAACTGAAGGCCATGACAAAATAGGGAGAAAGATTTGGATGAGGAACACTAAGTTTAGAGGAACCTTTCTCAGCTCTTTTTGATATTCTATTTTTAAATCTTTATTTTTTTTCTGCGCCATGTAGTGGTGCCACGCTTCGCAGAATTCTGAAAAGAAGCCTTTTCAATTCACGATCACATTCAAGGAACGGGAAGCGTGAGACAGAGACTTGTCAATAAGTATATACTACTCTCGCCATATGTACTTGAAAACTATATACAATAGAACTAAACCATGGCGATTATTTGTTGTCGAATCGCGAAACAAGCACGGATCCACCAAGAGCCTTAGTGGCATAGTTAAGAATACCATAGCGATGTCCAGGGAAGAACTGCCAATCATTACCAAGCGACACAGTAGACCCGAAGTTGGTAAAGCTGTTGCCGTCGGTGCTATAACTGAACACAGCAGATCCAGCAGCACCAGGGCTGATATTAGCAGTGACACGGAGATACACCTTGCGGAACGAAACGTTGTTTTGTCGGGCTGAGACACTTCCTGTGGACTTGGTTGTCCAGTCGGTGTTCATGCTGAGGCCTGTGTTGAAGACAAGGTTGAAGTTGCTTCCTTCACGTTCGATGCCGATCCAAGCTGATGAGTCGCGGAGAACAGCGAGACCAGTGCGATCGCCATCGGCCATCTTGGAGAAGTCGATGAGGACTGTACCAGTGCCTTGAGGGCCGCGGATACGATGGGTGAGGGTGTTACGAGCTTGATACAGGTCCTTGGTAACAGTAGCGGTCTTCAAGGTCAAGCCGTTGTTGACACTGAAGCTCTTGGTATCAGGGTTATGGTTCCATTCCCAATCTGCTCGGAGGTTGGGACCAGCGAAAGTATCAGTACCAATGGGGCTGGGAACAGTGTGCTTAGGGAGTGGGTAGTCATAGTTGCCCCATTGGCCATTGACGAGGGTGATACTTGGGAAGCCATCGCTGCCCCAGGTAATAGGTGCCAAAGCTGGTGCTCTTCCGCCAGGATACATGTCCACAAAAGACATGTAGTACCACTTGCCGTTGGGTGTGTCGATAAGACCGCCTTGATGAGGTGCTCCAGCACGAGGGGCAGTGGCAAGCTTGAGGTTATCAGCGATGAGCTTGAGATTGTAGGTTCCGAATGGTCCGTTGGTTGACTTGGCGATGTATTGTCCGGTGGCAGGTCGAGTTAAGAAGATGTACCAGTTGTTGTCCTTCTTGTACAGGCGAGATCCCTCGAGAGTAAGCGTAGATGGCGGTCGGAGGACAATTTGTTCCTTGACTTCGGTCTTCATGTCCTTGGATAGCTGGGCAATGTGAAGATCACCACGTCCATATGCAACGTAAGGAGTGCTGTCAGTGTCGAAAGTCAGGCCAGCATCGTAATAGCACTTGTTGATGGTGGTAATCTGGGACCAGGGGCCAGTTGGGCTCGAAGCGCTGTAGATATAGGTCTTGCCGAACTCGATACAAGCAACGAAGTAGAACTTTCCATCGCTCTCGCGGTATCGGAGAGAAGAGGCCCAGATACCCTTGACGTAAGCTCGCTGTCCGTTCTCAAGACTGTACTTGGAAGACCAGTCGAGAACAGGGACGGAATGGCCAATGTGCTCCCAGTTGACGAGATCATATGATCGAAGAACTGGAGCACCGGGGGAGTAATGGAATGTCGAAGCAGTCATGAAGTAGGCATCTCCAGCGCGAGTGACTTCCACGTCGGAGAGATCCTCCCAGATAACAGGGTTCGTGAACGTTTCTGCCAAAGCGGCAGCGGCCGAGAAGAGGAGGCCAAGAATAGCACGCATTTTGAAGCTGTGAAGAACTAAAGAGCGACGAGTAGCACTGATTAACAGCATTTCCCGCCGAACTTATAAGAAAAGGACCGACACTCCAATTGAGAGTTCTGACATGAAACGATTGGTGCGCTTTAGCTGAACAGGGATCAGCGTCCAGACTTCTTAGAGCTCTCACGGAAATACATGCCCCCTCTAAGGCCACGAGTAGCAGCGCGCCAATGTTTATTACAGGGTTGAACCCCGCATTATGCACGATGGGCCAACTTCAGGCTGAAACAAACGTGGTCAAACAAATCAGCAGACGCTTCATCTATTCGTCACTAGTCGAGTAATTAAGGGGAGCTGAACCACGTTAAACGACGTATTAGCCTAATTTGGGCGTGTTTTATATGGATCGCTTAACGGAAAATCGGCACTTGCAGCAGTCGGCATTTGGTAGATGTCATCACATCCTCTTTCTGACAGACGGAAGGCCTCTTCCGCTACCCCAGATGAAGCGAGGATACATCAGACGATTTGTGTTGATCGCATGCTTGACTGAAACATGACTCGAGGTGTTTTCTCGCATCCGTGCCAATCAGTTGAGCTTCCGCCGATATGTTGTCTGTTTCTAGTAAATGATTCGCCTTGATCCGATTGTCCGGGTTCTTCTCCCTCGAACAGGTGCAGTCTGACGATGCGCGCAAATAGTAACCTCAAGCTCGGCGTTAAATATGCCTCCATGTCCGCATACCAGTTAGGCGCGCAAATTGTTTTGTGGTTATCTTACGAAGACATCATAGCCTATTTGTGTAAATGCGGTATTTGCTCGTTTAACACTTGTTTAACACTACGCTAACAGGGTCCTTAAACAAATTTAAGTTGTTACCTTCCTTGTACGAGGAAACTGAGATTTATATGTTAGCAAAGAATCGAATATTTAAAGGCGACCTCGAACGGCTTTTAACAATCTCATTATAGAATCACTCATCTTCAAGAGCCTGAGTTGGCAAGACATTTAGTTACACCAACAATTGTTCTGAGACTCTGCTCAAGATGTGGTTGACCTCCCCGTTGCTGTTGGTCAGCACCCTCCTGGGCCTCACTGGCGTTGCTCTAGCAGACAACCCCATCGTCCAAGACATCTACACCGCAGACCCAGCACCAATGGTCTACAACGGCCGTGTCTACCTCTTCACCGGCCATGACAATGACGGCTCCACCGACTTTAATATGACAGACTGGCGCCTCTTCTCATCAGCAGACATGGTCAACTGGCAGCATCATGGTGTACCCATGAGCTTAAAGACCTTCAGCTGGGCCAACAGCAGAGCCTGGGCTGGACAAGTCGTTGCTCGAAACGGAAAGTTTTACTTCTACGTTCCTGTCCGCAATGCCAAGACGGGCGGAATGGCTATTGGTGTTGGTGTTAGTACCAACATCCTGGGGCCCTACACTGATGCCCTCGGAAAGCCATTGGTTGAGAACAATGAGATCGACCCAACTGTCTATATCGACACTGATGGCCAAGCATACCTATACTGGGGCAACCCTGGCTTGTATTATGTCAAGCTCAACCAAGACATGCTCTCCTACAGTGGCAGCATCAACAAGGTCTCGCTCACAACTGCTGGATTCGGTAGTCGCCCCAACAACGCGCAGCGTCCTACTACCTTTGAGGAGGGACCCTGGCTGTACAAGCGTGGCAATCTGTACTACATGATCTACGCCGCCAACTGCTGTTCCGAGGATATCCGCTACTCAACTGGACCTAGCGCCACTGGACCTTGGACTTATCGCGGTATCGTTATGAACAAGGCGGGTCGAAGCTTCACCAACCATCCTGGTATCATAGACTTTGAGAACAACTCGTACTTCTTCTACCATAATGGTGCTCTTAACGGGGGCAGCGGGTACACCCGGTCCGTGGCTGTCGAGAGTTTCAAGTATGGCTCGGACGGTCTGATTCCCGAGATCAAGATGACCACTGAGGGCCCAGCTCAGGTCAAATCTCTGAACCCATATGTCAAGCAGGAGGCCGAGACTATCGCTTGGTCTGAGGGTATCGAGACTGAAGTCTGCAGTGAAGGCGGCCTCAATGTTGCGTTTATCAACAACGGTGACTACATCAAGGTGAAGGGAGTCGACTTTGGCAGCACTGGCGCAAAGAAATTCAGCGCCCGGGTTGCTTCAAACAGTAGCGGTGGAAAGATTGAGCTTCGACTCGGTAGCAGGACTGGCAAGTTGGTTGGTACCTGCACGGTAACGACTACTGGCGACTGGCAGACTTACAAGACTGTGGAGTGCCCCGTCAGTGGTGCTACTGGCACGAGTGATCTCTTCTTTGTCTTCACTGGCTCTGGATCTGGCTCTCTGTTCAACTTCAACTGGTGGCAGTTCAGCTAAAAGACTTGAGGTCTGGAGGATTTGAGAGCTTGCACTTCTTGTAAATAATTACTCTGATGGCTATAGTATATAACTCTCATTGGTTACGACGAGTAGCCATTTCCCTCAAACTCCAGCATCACAATATTTCCCATGCCATATCTTTCATATCATCTAGAGAAAGCTTTTCTATCATCTAACAACACACTTCCATACCCAAACCACACACCTTTGTATTATCCCAATACGATATGAAGGTTGTGCAGGAGATACGATTGCTGAAAGCTTAGGTGACATAAGGCTGGTAGGCAGTACCATTTTGCTGCGCCTCTCGCAACAGTCGCTTGTTGGATCGGCTAAGCCAGATCTTCATGACGATAGCGCAGGCGCTAGAGGTCAAGCCGAAGGCCATCATACCGATGAAGGCACTGATGTAGCGAGGCTCCTCCTTGGTCACGAACATGAAAGGAGCGGTGAAGTTGCCTTTTTAACCTTATTAGTCATTGGTCAGGGATTGTCGTGAGAGTAAGCTTACCGATTTGAGACAGAAGGTTGCAAAGTGCAACGGAGGCAGCTCGCTTTTCGGGAGTCTTTGCAAGAGCACCTGGTGAATAGTCAGTACCGCATCAAGTAGTCCAATAGGAAGGATAGCATACCGCTAACATAACCCATGATGAGAGGGTTGGCGATGTACATGCCACCAACGTAGATGAAGGAAGCTCCATATCGGGCTTGGGGATTGGTGGTTGCTAAGCAGACGATGAAACCGATACAAGCGACCGCGACAGGGATGGCATAATGAAGACCTCGCTCCTTGACCCTATAAGACAGTGATTAGTAATTTGTGTGATACATGATATCAGTTGAGACTTACTTGTCAGAGTGCCATGCGTTTACATAAGAGCCGATAGCAGCAAAGATGTAAGGAGGCGCAGTGAGGACAAGAGCGATGACAGAGCTGTATCCCCAATCGGCAGCCAGGCCACGAACGATAGAAGGGTAGAAGTTGGAGAAACCGTAGGCAGCAGAGATGGTGATGTTCATGAGAGTAAGGATGTAGAGCTTGGGGTCACGGACACTAAGCTTCAATCCTTCCCAGGCACCAGTCTTGGCCTCGGTGGTTGAAGGGCGATCAGCAAGGACACGTGCGGCAGCAACCTTTCGCATGTCCTCAGTCATGGTCCACATGGCGCTGCCGGTTGTCGAGTCAGGATAATCGGGAATGAACCAGATACAAATCATGGCAGAGCCAGCGCCAGCAGTGGCGAGGATGATGAAGAGCCACTGCCAGCCAGCAAGGCCGTGGGCTTTCTCAAGAGTGGCGTAGGTGGCGGCGGCGATGAGACCGGCTGAGCAGAAGGCGATGGTCTGGGCAGAGTAGAGGATAGCCATGCGGAAAGCAACTTCCTTTCGTGTGTACCTAGGATAATATGTCAGAATGAGAAGAAGTCGTCAGATCAGAACTAAAAGACGTACCAACAGCCAAGAAGGTAGATAGCGCCAGGGAGGAGGGGCGCCTCAACAAGACCGAGAGCGAAGCGAACGCCCATGAGTCCAGAGTAAGACTTGACTCCGACAGTGGCGACACTGACACCAGACCAGACAATAGCCATGAGACAGAGATAGAGACTGGGCCGGATCTTGGTGATCAACATGTTGCTGGGAAGTTGACCGAGGACTGCAAAAGTCAGTATTTTCTCAAAACACCAACTATGGAGAGAACTTACCATAACCGAGAGAGAGAATAGAAACAGCAGAAGAAAAGTTGGAGCCAGTAAGATTCAGATCCTTGTCAAACGTGCTCAATCTAGCATGGCCAATTGACGCTCTGTCAAGGTAATTGAAGAAGTAGAGGCACCAAACACAAGGCATGAGAGTCATATCAAGACGTCGAACAATCTTCTTCTCCAGCTCGCGCCAGTTCGGAATACCAAGAGCGTCAATCTGCTCCTCGGGGCTAGGAAGACGACCTTCATTCTTGAGATACCCCTCTTCTACCATACCGAGCTCCTTCTCAATGGCAGAAGCGGTATCGGCCTTCTCATCAATGGGAGCCTTGACATCAGAACCCGGGACCTGAATGTCTTGCGGAGGGACATCGCCGCCCGCTTTCTCATTCGGGGTCGTCATATCTTGAGAAACAACGAGGAACAAATAAAGAGATACCGACTATTCAATTGGTTGAGAAAGGGAGGGCTTGTCAAGTCAACCAGGGCAAAAGGCTGAGTACACGAGAACAAGAGCAGGGACGAAACGACGGTGGATGGCATTTTTTATAGATGAGCGAGACACAAGAGAAAATAAAAATTGGCGATGGGAAAACCCCGCATCTCTCCAACGTTGGCATGGCTGGGCAAGCTGGGGAAAAATGGTCGTGTCCCCAGATGGTTGTATGTGTGAGCCAAGAGTCCGGGGCAACAAAGAATTTCATCTCTTGGTTTTTAAAAACTGGAGAAGAAAAAAGGGTTCTGGGGCAAAACGGTCTCGCGTGCGCAAAAAACACACAGACTGGATCGGACCCCAGAGGAATTGCAGAGATCGGCGGTGTCAAATGGTGATCAGATCACTTGTAATTCATTTCTCTTAAAAGTTGTTATTTTAGAGTTGATGGTTACTGAGATCTATGATGCAATGGCGGCTGTTAGAGAGGCTGAAAATGAGGCTCTTTTGCCAGCGCCGTATTACCGGCCTGTAGGTCAATAGACCAGCCTCGATCACTTTAGTCTCTTAAAAATGCCCATAACAAATCTCGCGTGCTATTCTTATTCCATGCTTTCGTCGATTCGTCTAAGGCAAACGGGGTCGCAATTCTGTCGTATGTCTTTTTTCGCTCTAGCTAGCCACCCGCCAAGCTCACTGAATCGCAATGCCCTCATCGTATTCCCCAATTACGCAGCAAGTTCTCAATTCAAAGAGGGGGAAAGCTCCCGTCTCTCCCGTCCAGCCTGGGCATGTTACTCCAAAAGTCCAGTAAACCGCCGAGTCTTCCCGTGCCAAGGGCGGAGAGTCGATTACTGCGACCTGTACAGTGATGCTCCGGGCATGACTACCCACTATAGTGGATTATTCCCGCCTGGGCAATACTCCACCATCATGTCAGGGCCAAGCCAAGTTGTTGATTTGAGGTGGGAAAAGGTTATTCTTAAGCTTGTTCAAGACCTTGGCGTATGGGTCGGTTGAGTACCCGCGGGATCAGGCATTCTCCGGTGATACTCCGGATCCGACTGTTTGCCGTGCCCAGCCAATCCCGCGGGAGATTTGCACGCGATTACTTTGTGCACCAAGAAATCCGGCATATTTCGGAAGTAATTCTGAGATCCTGTTATATGACCTGGCTTGGATATCTCCGAATAATAGCAGACTCATTTTTCCCCCCTAATTATTCATCAGAGTTTTCTGCTGCTTTGGTGAAATTTAAGAGAACCTGGTTGCGCAGCTCGCCGAGTCAAAGCTCTCACAGCGCATGCCCGCCATAATTATAGCGGATTTGCAGCAGTCAGTTAAAAACGACATTTTTCGCATTGGTATCAGCTGAATTACAAACATCCGGCACTTGTTTTCTTGGCTTCATTCTGACCTTGGCAAACAAGTACTCCGACTCGGAGACTCGCTCTCCGACGCCAGACCCGAGCTACGTAAATAGAAGGGTAATGAGCGTGGTGGAATAATTGACACAACAAGCGTGTCGCTGAAGTGATGGAGCAAAAGTAGCGGAATAAGCAAAGAAGAACAAGGACAACGATAGATGGTACCATTTCCAACAGGGCACCAGACTATACAGCTACTAGCCTCACGCAAATGAGAAAAAATTGTATCGTTGACTTTCGATTGCGACCTGGGAATACTCATGCGTCCTTCGCCCAAGACTCCCACTCAAAGGAAGCGAGCATAAACGGCCCTACGCCATTCTGCCCATTCTCCAGCTTCGGTCTGCTGACATAGTACTATCGTTGTCAGTGTTCATCTACGTCACGAATGATGTACTCACCTCAAATGTGACATTTGAACTAGTCAAACCACACTCAGCGACCGTGCTATTCAACACCAACGACCCATCGTCACCTTCAGTGACAAAGTTGTCAATCAAGCTTGTGAAAGCATCTTTGGCAGTTTCGAGATAGTCGTCCGAGTCAAGATATCCAAAATCAACAGCTTTCAGTAGTCCCCACGTAAACATGGAGGAGCCGCTACTCTCCATAAAGTTACCTTCGCGTCCGGGATAAGGTTCATTCATGACTTGCCACCAGCTGCCAAGATCTGGATCGCGGGAGTCTTTAAGACCCTGCGCGACTGATCGAAGGTATCCGAGTAGCTGGCCATACCCGGGATGCGACGTGGGGAAGTACTGCAGGACTTCGACGAGGGCCATGAAGTACCAGCCAAGAGCACGTCCCCATACGTTGGGTGCTCGGCCTGTCTTTGGATCAGCCCATGATGCCTTGCCTTCGACCCATCCGTGCACGTGAAGGCCAGTTGTCTCGTTGATGGTGTTCTCATGTATGAGCTCATATTGTAGAAGTATGTCGTCCCAGGCTGTCTCATTGTCTGCGTCATAGAGATGCGTCCATCTGGCATAGAACGAATCTGCCATATAGATACCATCGAGCCACATTTGGTTGCGAAAGAACTGCTGGTGCCTAAAAACCGTTGAGTATTTGTCACGCCACAGAGGTCTGACATGTCTCGCTTACCAGAAACCCCCGGAAGGAGTGCGAGGATAAGAGTCCAGCATACGCCTGACTGTATTGGCAGCTGTCTTATACTTTGACTCTCCAGTCTGTTTATACAGATACAGATAGTTGTGCCCCATTCGGTACTCATCCAAGATATATCGCGATGTGTTGAGACCTTTGATGGTGCCATCCTCTTGAACAACAGGGCCGTCGATCTGGCCGATGTACCAGTCGAGATACTTCTGATCCCCAGTAAGCTCATAAGCCTTTTCGAATCCAAGATAAAGAACAGCATCTTGATATCCAAGGTCCGGTTTGACGCCCTTTGCGATCATGGTGTCTGCCATCTCCGTGAGATACGAAAGGACATACTCAGCTCCAATGAGCATGATGACGAGAGTCCGCATGAAGGGCCACAACTTGTTACACATTGTAAATATCTTGAATATTTTCAACCGAGTTATTGCCTAGAAGGCTTCTGTTTGGGTACCTCCAACAGGTCCATCATGACCAGCCTTACGACTAATATAGCAGCAAGACTGCGATACCAACAAGGCAGGTAGTAATGGCTGAACGTCATGCTGTTGGTCGCTCGAGAGGTTTATGTGACTATGCACTTGTGATCAATTGTGGTTTCAGAAAGCCCTGTTTCTGTATGCTTTGTGAGGTCACCAATGAGGGGAAACAATATGCAGCAAGTTACAACGTGCCATCGTACCAATAGGATTCTTGAAATCAAGCCGGGAATAAATCCTTTATGCATAAGAACATATGATATGATTCCAGCATTAAGATCATTCTGTGGCCAAGGTTGGTAGATGTTGAGGGAATCTTGTATAAACTGATGTCGTGACGTAATGGGTTCTTTAGGATAGCCAGCGAGAATGTTGTATATCATTGTCGCTAGTCTAAAACATATTGTTACACCTGCCGCAATTTCCTGCAACAATTGACTTCTATGGGCTAAGCTCGCCGCTGCCTTGCACTCAAAATCTGCAGTATGGCTCATCTGGGCCATAATTCATTGCAATCCTTCGAGTTGGCCAGGATATGACATGTATCTAGTGTCACAGTTGCAGTTGATTCGCATCTCTCTTCCTGCGGCACCTGTCGATATTAAAGTGGTTAGGATGAGAGCGGTTGGGGATCACATTGCTTTGGTTGTCGTGTGGGTGGTCATCAATCACGAGATGATATAGAGGAGATGTTGATTGGGACGGGTAGTGACCTACAGATGAGGGCTGATTTGTGGTGGGATGAAGATCATTTACGGGATTTGTCTCGGGGGTAAAAGCCCCGATGTCGTCTTTATGCATGTCAAATCTTCTGGCATATCCATTCACAGGCTTCTGCACGTAAGACCATGGATGGGATCGCATTATCGACGTAAGGTTATGGTACATTTGTAAGTAATCACAGAGGCACGTACTTTGGACACAGAATAGTTATTGAAGCAAGATATGTCTAAAGAAACTCGCTTCACAGAAAATGATTTCCGGTACGAGCTCAGCTCATCAGTCCCAACTGGGACGAGTGCATACATGAGGTGGGTACTTCATTCATCAGACGTTACATATGCCCTCCCATCCCATTTTGGAAACTCGGAACCAGAGCGGGACGGATCTATCCACTTACAGACATAGTTATCTTACCGGTACTCATTACCGCAATCGCCCATTGTCTCAAACATCTCGGCTTTGTTACTCCGTTCCAAGACCTTTTCAATCATCCTGCGGTCATCATCATCCAATCTCCAGCCAAGAGTAGTAGCATTTTCATTTGTATGCTCACTCATACCAATCCTTGCGCCAATGATGACTGCTCCGACGTAGGGAAAGTCTAAGACCCAGCGCGTAGCTATGTTAGAGATGTTGACCTCGTGCTTTGTCGCAATGGTGCGTAGGACGCTGAGCAGCTCTTGGAAGAGATCCCAGCCGCCCCAGCTGCTTATCATTCCGTAGTACTTAAGCGATTATCAGCATGTTAATTAAAGCTTATGGTTGTTTCGCTTACCTTTCTCTGGCTGGGAGTGATGTTGGTATCGTAGACATCGGGTTCGGGTTGGTCAAGCCACTTGTCAGCAATGAATCCACCGCACTGGAGAAATGGTCTGTTAACGGTTGCATATGTCGAAGAGTATCAGGAGAGGCTCACCAGAGTTCCATATGTCAGCAGCTTGATGTCATGTCTCGAGCATGCATCTGCCATTTTGAACGTAGGCCTCGAGTCAATCAGTGAGAACTGCATCTAGTCAGTACCGGCTCCATCAGTGATTGCTGAAGTACCAACCTGCACCTGATTCGTATATATCTTGACATCGCTTTCGACAACACGCTCAAGATGTTCTGTATCAAAGTTGCACAACCCGATCCGAGCTACTCTCTCATCTTCCGCCAAATATTGCAGCGCGTCGATATATTGCGGATTATCCCACTGTTCCTCTGTTAGCAGGATATCGTAAACCGAACCGGTATCATGACGTACAAGTTGCCAATGGAATTGAAGCAGATCGATCACCTCTTGCTGCAATCTGCTACATCTCTCGCTGACATTGGCTTGGACCGCTTCTCGGGAAACAGTCATCGGATGAAACACGCAGTACTTAGTTGCAGTAAACATTTCGTCCTTATGGGCATACATCGACCGGAAACGGCCCTGTAGTCATGTTAATCAATCGTGATGACCATTGCAGTATCGCGCACTTACATAGAGAACTTCAGCGTCACCATAGTGATCTGCCATGTCGAACACAGTAAATCCATTTTGAACATGTGTCGAGAATCCTTGGATGATCTTAGACATTTGTGCAGAGCCCCAAGCTGGACTTGACATCTGCCATAGGCCTGAGAAAATGCGAGGTAGTGTTCTATCACCGAGTTCAAAGGTTTCCTTGGCTGATGGGGGCGGTGCAATGTCCGAAGATACCTTGCTCAATTTTGTTTTCGGCGAGTCTGGCGAAGCAACACCTAAGATCTTTGCCGTCGTGAGCATCCCCCTTTCGTAAGGAAAATCTACGCCCGTGTCTTTCAGCATCTCTTGACACTGAGCAAGAGACTCAAATAGTCCTTGGACGATATCTTGTTCTCTAGAAGACAACGCTCGTGCCCCCGAGCTCACAGCCAGTTTCTTCGTCACAGCTGTCATTGCTTGGACCAAATCACCATCCAAAGAAGCTAGGAGTGACTCAACATTCTGTTTCTCGGCTTCTGGTGAGTCGAGAGCGATCTGAATACCGCGAACAACTAGCTTTTCGAGAATAGAAACACCATCAAACGCTTGCCCAGACCCAAGCATACAGCGGGCTATCCTTTGGGTCTTTTGCATCCCATCAATATCGAGCGAGGCAATTTGGGACTTGGAAGACTTTGTCTGGGCCTGGGTAAGGTATTGTCGAGTTGCGTCTTCAAAGCTTCCGGTGATATTAGGGTGGGATGCGAGTAGTGACCGAATGATGACCCTCAGACCATCAGGTGGCAGGTTTGCTATAACGCTGTCCGTCATCATGTTGACGTGAGCGGTATTACTGCTGCCATTGCGAGAAACCGCCATGATGATTGATTGGTTCGAATTGACAAAACGTCAGAAAATGCTGTACTGTTTGGAAGTGCTATGAGTCGTGGAGCAGGAGATAACGAAATTGCTAGTCTTGATAAAGCCTGATATGAGTACTTGAATATGACGAAGTGGAAACAGGCCACCGGCGTTCAAGGTTATCGTCGGCGTTCAAGAAAGTGGCACCGGCGTTTTAGATACGGCTTAGAATGCCGAGATAGCCGGTATGATTATCAGTGAGGTGCTTGTCAGCGCCTCAACCAATCAGTATCGTCCGTCTTATCAAGGAGATCCACTACGCTAGTTACCCCGGATTTGATGAGAACCGCCAATCAATGGTTGGTGAGGATTCTTCCGCCAGGGTCATTGCAGAGCCAAGTGCAGAACGCCGAACGAAGCAACGCTTCAGTCCATCAGCAACATGTCAAGCCAGTCTCTTCAGAGTGCCAATGCGTGTATACAATGTCGAAGAGTCAAGATGAAGTGCCGTCCTATGGGACAAGATATGTCTAAATGTGAACGTTGCACCCGAAAAGCCCTTGATTGTATTTTCAGGGAGCATCGTCGCGGCCGCAAGCTAGGCACAAAGTGGGCATAACTAGCATCTTGGTGGTCCTGTGACGTAGTTAACATGTTGTATAGACTCACAAAGACGAAGAAAGCACCTACCATCTCACCACGGTCGATCCCCAGATTGGAGAGTCCAACTACAGCGGGGGCGCATATCTCGGAAACTGAAGATGATGCAAATAACCTACAACCTTCAGGGCTACTCAATCACCAGGCTTTGGAGGGGAGATTCTCTCTCGGCAACATCCTCAACGCAGATCAAGAACCTGTGCAGCGACATAGAAGCCGCGATGACTCACTGGAGGATCCCATTGAACTTGGGCTGATCACTCCATCACTAGCAAAGTCTCTGTTTGACAGGTGAGCAGAATCATCTATTCCCATTAAAGTGTATATGCTGACATGCAAGCAGCTTTATAACGGTTCTAAATCCATACATCAGCCAGCTCGATCCCCATCTTCATACCTTTACCTACGTCCGTTCAAAGTCTGCGTTTCTCCTGAGCTCCATGCTAGCCATGGCAGCAAAAGCCTTCAACCATGTTCTCTATGTCAAACTGTACGATCATGCACAGGATCTCTTTTCCAATGTGTTCCGAAGAGGTAGTAAATCAGTCGAAATCGTACAAGCAATTCTTATTCTCACCTATTGGAAAGAACCGCAAGACACAAGGGTATGGACCTCTGTTGGGTACGCAATCCGCATATGTATGGACTTGGGATGGCACAAGCTGGCTTATTGCCGTTCTGAAGCAGTCACGACAGAGTCTGAAGTCCAAAGGCGAGAACGACGGAATATTGAGAGGACGTGGTATGTTCTCTTCGTTTATGATCGGAGGTATGATCCCTCTGTCTATTCTGGATTCCCGAGATTTCGTGACAGTTTGGGCCTTCGGTTACTGACCTTCAAAAAGTATCAGCCTACAGACTGGACGGCCATGGATGATAGAATGCAGCGAGTTCATCGAAGTGATAGAAGACTGGTGCAACGACACTCTATCAATTGAAAACGATCAACTTCTAGGAGCTTTTACTACGTTGAGACTTGTCACCTCTTCCGCATTTCCACTACTGGTTACTAAGTCACGACAACGATCCCTGTCGCATAGCGAGAGTGCGCCGCTTGTCAGCCTATTGGACGGCCGCATCGAGAGATGGGAGAAGAAGTGGACCGAAAAGATCACAGCTGAACAATCCTGCCATGAGTTTCTCATCCGCTTCTACGGCACACATCTTCGTCTTCAGCTTCATACCCTACCACTACATGGCGTTCTCGTCTCTGGGAAATCGAATATCAACCATCATATTGATACAGTCTGGGTGGCATATAGCAGTGCCCTCAGCATGCTGCAGCTAATATCACGGTTCTCAGAGCATGTTTGCTTCGCTCAAGATTCTATCCATGTTATGACGGCTTATAGTGCTGCATTTCTCGTCAAGGTTGGTCTACTTTGTCTACTTGACTGGACTGTGCTGACAACCTTTCATTGTAGATCACTCTTGTATTTTCCGACTTCATATCTGGCCACCTTGAATCATCCTGTATAGAGGCTATTCAGCAAGCCGCACAAGTCTTCTCGAATCAATCCGGATGCGTAAGCTCTAGTTGCACCCTGCAAGCATCGTTCCTACAAAGAGTGGCGATGAAGCTTGTAGAGAACCAAAAGAGACATAAGACATCCCAGGAAGGCCGGACTACAGGACTTACTGGACCTGTACCACGCACGATAGACCAGCTTGGTATAAACGGAGAGCCCAGGGCAGACTCAGAAGGCAGCTCATCTTCCCGACGTCCTCCCGACCTAGCAACCCTAGATATATCCTTTCTAGCTCAGGAAAACTTGGACTTCCCTTTCGAGTGTGATGGTTTGTGGGCAGAAATGTTTGGGATGAACCCCCAAGATGTAGCATTCTTCCCGCAAACAGATTGATGAATATTATACACTTAATGGCCACCCTTTTCATCATGCTTCATGGCCCCGAGTTCCCAATCAATGGAACAACAGTTGTCTCGGCATGACTGAACTTCCGAACCCCTTCCTTCACTATCTTCAGTTGCGAGGGACAGTTAGGGTCGGGGCAAGCTATCAGCGCATCTGTAGTCATCCAGTCGTTAGGTGATGTCACTCTCTGCTTGGCAGGTAGAAGCGGAAGAACGGATGCTGACTTCAATTAGTATGGCTCAAGTTTCTATACTGTACTTCGTATCTTACCAAGGCTATAGATGCTGATTCCTTGGTCCGGTGGAAGGTAAAGCATTTCGCCTTTCAATGTGAAGTAGTCGCCTTCTTTTGCTCCACACATGATCTTCTTGCCTGGCGGGCAAACAACCTCGACTCTCAAGTCAAATAACTCGAAGGAGTCATCATGCGAAGGGTCAACCTTAGTGGAAGCCATGGCTGATAAGAAAATGAACTAGAGAGAAATGAACAAGATGATATTCGGTTGCATCGACACATGGCGACATTATAGTTAAGCTCTGGGATGGTCTAGGCCATGAAGCGTCGCGGTGCAGTTCCGAACCGGCGAATTTCCCCGCGTCTCTGCACCGGCGTTCTAAAGTGTCACCGGCGACTCAAGCGAGACCCTTGTTTCCCCTCATCGTAAACGAGCCATGCATTGCGATAAGCCACTGGAGTCGGTCTCCATCATAAATAATGGAGAAGATCGGCCGACTCAGATAACATGACTTGAGTCACTGTAGCATTGAGAGAATATTATTATTATTCCCCTCGATCAATAGTTGTAACTGAAGTCTCTATAACTTTCCTTGAACTCGAAGGTCCTCCTTGACACCCCCAATTTATGACCCTTTGAAAGCGAGCAGACCATGGACAAAGACGAAAAGATTGTCTGTAGCGACATGCCGGCAGACGTCGAGATGGGCAGCGGGAACACGGAGGTCATCCCATCCAGCGGGCTCAAGCGTGAATTAGGATCCCGGCATATTAACATGATTGCTGTCGCTGGCATGATTGTAAGTTCCCCACTGCTTTGCCTCTAACAAAATTGACACCGGTAGGGAACGGGACTCTTCCTCAGCTCTGGCCAAGTCATCGCGACAGCTGGCCCAGTTGGAGCTCTTCTGGCTTATACCCTCATGGGCTTCGTGACAGCGGGCGTTGCATATACCACAGGAGAAATCACGGCGTTCATGCCATCGACTGGTGGTTTCGTTCGTCATGCGACCAAGTTCGTTGAGCCTGCACTCGGTGCTGCAACAGGCTGGAACTTCTGTAAGCCACCCTTTTTTTACCTTCTTACTATCAGCTGTTGGAAGACTCTGACTCAAGTAGGGTACACAATGGCAATCAACATGCCCGCCGAGATTAGCGCCGCAGCTACCCTCGTCCAATTCTGGAACACATCCATCAACCCAGGCGTCTGGATCACCATCTTCCTCGTCTTCATCATCGTCGCCAACCTTTGCGGAGCCAAACTCTACGGCGAGTCCGAAGTAGTCTATGCCTCCCTCAAGATCATGCTCATCATTGGACTCATCATAGGTGGGCTGGTCATTGACCTCGGTGGCGCACCGAATCACGAACGGCTGGGCTTTCGGTACTGGATCCACCCAGGAGCATTCAACACTTATATCAAACAAGGCTCAGCTGGACGGTTCCTCGCGTTCTGGAAGGCAATGCTTCCTGCGGCTTTTAGCTACGGGAATATTCAGGTCGTGGCTATCTCAGGCTCCGAAACAAAAAATCCTAGAAAGCTCATCCCGGCTGCGACAAAGAAGACGTTTTACCGCATATTCTTCTTTTACTTCTGCAGTATCTTCATCGTTGGTCTTATTGTGTGAGTACTTCCCGTGGAACTAGGAACTACTAGGAACTAACGGGAATCCGTCAGGCCATATAATGACCCAGCTCTCGGCGTCTCTACCGGAACCGCTTCACAGTCCCCTTTCGTCATCGCCTTCCAACGATCAGGTGTATCAGTTGTCCCCTCGATCATCAACGCCGTTGTATGTACCTCAGCCATAAGCAGCGGATCTGCTTGTATCTTCATCGCCTCTCGAACTCTCTTCGGCCTCAGTTGTGATGGGCATGCTCCTCAGTGCTTCCAACGCTGTAACAGATTCGGCACTCCTCACTATGCAGTTGGCATGAGCTGTCTCTTGTCTCCGCTCGTGTATTTGACGGTTGTGAACAACACCTCCGTGGTCTTCTCGTGGTTTGTGAACATCACGACTGTTGCTGGCCTGATAGGTTGGGTCGTCATCCAGGTGACCTATCTCCGTTTCTTTGCCGGTCTCAAAAAGCAAGGATACAGTAGAGAAAGTATGCACATAGATCCACTTTCCCAATAGTCTGTCTAACGGATCCAGATCTTCCCTACAAGAGTCCCTTCCAACCATACATGGCTTGGGCGACGTTGCTCGTGGTTTCATTAGTTATCCTGTTTTGTGGTACGTCATATCTCTCCCTCATGTACCCTTTCTTAAAGGCGAATATTTTGACTAATTATATCTCAGGGTTCGACGTCTTCGTGAAGGGCCACTTCACTGCCCAAGGATTCATCACATGCTACATCAACATCGCCATCTTTGCTGGTATGTCTGAACTCGCGGCTGTCACAGCCACTCGATAGGCTAACAAGACGATTCTAGTGCTTTACACAATCTTCAAGATCAGGCTCAGGTCGAAAGTCATACCAACCTCGGAGATCGAGCTCAGTGAAGAGTTTCGGTTAATTCGGGAGGAAAAGCAGCATGAGGAAGCTAATCAACAGCATAAATAAATGGCCATTCCGATTTTTATAAATAACTACTTCCAAGAAATACAATTCAATAATACCGATATCCAACATGATGCAAACTATTCCAAGCCTTCCCTAGACCATACCTGTTCATGCACCCTTCTCTCCAAAGTCCTTGGGTACTTCAGGACCCCAAACCGAGAAAGGCCCAACGACATCTCTATTGGTTCCTGTCGCCCGATTGACGACATCACCGTCAGCATAATGCTCAATCTTGAAACCACTAGGATCAGCCCAGTAGTCAAAGATCTGACTGCCCAAGACATGTCGTCCGACACCCCAGACACTCTTCCAGCCTTTGCTAGCAAGATACTCATGTCCAAGGAGCTGCGTGTCAAAGTCTGCCACTTCAAACGAGGTGTGGTGGCAGTATATCTTCTTGACATGAGGTTCAGCTCGCTGCATGAAGAAGCTGTGATGATCGGAATACTCATCGCCAAGGTCCAGGTGCATAAATGTGAGCACGTCCATGTTGGAGAAGTCCCAGTGGTAAAGAATATCTGAGGGGACAAAGTTGAAGTTGTTTGTATACCATGCTAGTTCGTTGTCAAAATCTGGGACAACGTAGCCAAAGTGGCCAAGCTTATGGACGAGAGCTGGGCCAGGATGATAGCGTTGGTACTTTCCTAGAAATAGTCAGCATGTGAAAGTAGAAGAGAATCAGCATATATCGCTCACCTTGCCTTGGCTTCGTGAATGGCTTGTTGTACGGTCCCTGCTGCTCATGTGTCGCAGTGGGTTCTTCCGAGTCAATCTTTCTCTCTTCTTGGCCATACACAACATGAAAGAAGGTATTATCCTGTCGACTGAACTTGATCATCTTCCCCCCACCTGGCGTATGATCAAGAGAGACTCTCTCAGCACCCTCAAGAGCAGCTGCCTTCTCAAACTCCTCCTCAGAAGCAGCCACGAAAGCTGGCCCAAGGGATCTCTGCTTTCCATCTTTACTCTTAGTCGCGACATAAATGAACGGGTCTATGCCATAACCGCGGTAGTAAATGGTATCACCAATCTGAGCTTCTTTGACAAAGCCAAAATCAATTGCAAATTTATCGAACGTCTCTAGGTCTGGGTGTTCAAAGTAGACGTGGGCAATGCGGGACAGTTGGACCTTGGAGGGGTCGTTGGTAATTGTTGGGATACGCATGTCGGGCATGATGGCTTCTCGTAAACACCTGGGCAGTTTGGTGAGAACAGTCAATGCGATTTTCAGTGCCAGAGACATAGTAAATGACTGAGTAAATCTTTCCACTACTGCTTCGAGACCATGAATATTTATTCTCCACGTACATACAGTTTGTAGATCCTGGGGCTGCTTGTCTCTGCAATCCCCGAAGCTGGGGTAGACATTCCCCACGACCCACTCTCACTGTTCTTCATGTCGGAGGAACTCTAGTTAGCGTCGGAGGATCTATCATCAACCGACGAGCGCGGGTCGGATTATCTGCCCGGAACCGCGGAGAAGACGTAATCGGAGAAATGGATTTCGCCGTGATTCCGTGCCTCGTGATTAAGGCCGAGATGCAGCCTCGGTACTTGTGAAACCTGCCATGAAAGTCTGAGACATACTCCTGATTGCGGGGTGACTTCAATTCAGGAGCCGCAGTCTTGCATGCCATATAAGTTAGTAAACATTTCAATTGGGCCTTCTCGCTCAACCGTTAGAACCTCATCATGACTGATTCGTATCCACCGCCCTTTGCGCTCGTCACTGGCTGCAACAGTGGCATCGGTGAGCAACTTGCCATTGCCCTCGCCAAGAACAACTTTACAGTGTTCGCGACGGCCAGGCGTGTTGAGTCTTTAAAAAATCTAACAAGGCAGCATAAAAACATCATTGCGCTTCCTCTTGAGCTTAGTGAGTCTACGAGTATCGAAAAACTCAGAGACTCGGTCACCAAATACACCGACGGCCGTCTAGACATTCTAATCAACAATGCCGGGATGCACTATGCATCTCCAGCTACGGACATTGACGTCAACCAAGTCACAAAGTTATTTTCGGTCAATGTTGTAGCTGTTATGCAAATGTGCCAGCTCTTCATCCCGCTTTTACGAAAGGCTCCTCGGCCGCGCATTGTTCAGATTGGAAGCGTGACACGCGACGTTCCTGTTGTATGTCAGTCTGTATACAATGCTTCCAAAGCAGCTCTAAGCCAGTATACAAAGACACTTCGTGTGGTAAGTGGACATGGACCAATGCACAACTAAGATTCTTAACTACAGAGCTAATCATAGAGCTTAGGAACTGAGGCCCTTGTCTATCGAAGTTATTGAGATTGTTACTGGATATGTCCGCAGCAATATCCTTCGCGATGGTGTTCTCATCTCCGAAGACTCATTGTATCGACCTATTAAAAGCACCGTTGAGTCTGTTAAGAACGGAGGAAACCAGAACGGCATGCCTGCAGACGAATATGCTCGTGTCGTTGTGCGCCAAATCCTTGGCAACAAATACAAGCGGGAGATATGGGAAGGTCATCGGGCTCCCATATTGCGCTTGATGGTGACATTCTTCCCTGTATGGTTATTGGTATGCGAATCCTTTCTATACCATGACTGCTTACTAACGTCATTGATAGGAGTTTACCCTTTCTATGACCTTCAAACTACACCTTTTGTCGGATCCTAAGTTGAGAGATCGGTAGGGTGAAGGGTTTGGATGAATGGCCTCAGTAAATATTGCACTACAACGGGTCGCTGAGAGGTCTGGCTGGTATATGATCCCAGGTACTGAGCTATATGTAAGGCGCAATTGTTTCAATGTAGTCAGACCTTTTACATAGCACCTCGAGTAATTAAACATTAGCTGTAATCACGCCCCCAAACCAGCCATGGCTAAATGGGCCAGCTTGTTTCATTTCCCCCCACTTATTGCCCCATGTTGCCCGCCCAACATGCTCAATAAGACACATTCACGATTAAACTGTGGCGTTTTTAGCGTGAGTCTGCTAATCAAAAGTCAAAACGGGAGACAATATCTGACCGTGAATAATTCCTTACCTGTAATCACAGTCTGTAAGCCCTCTAAAGCCTAACTCGTCGCTACGGACACGCTCTCCAGACTCTGAATACGTGATCGCATCAGTTCGTCTTATTCTTAATTACATTCGACTTCCTTCTGCGGCATAAAGCTCTTTCCCGGGACCCATCTCACATCGCACTTTACCCGGCATTCACGACAGCACAATGGCTACAGTGCAAGCAGTACTGCAACAGAAGCTGACCATCACACCCAAAACAGCTTCTCTCCTCATGCAAGCCGGTTATAGCGATTATCGCGAACTCAAATATGCCACGCCGAATGGGATAGTCGAGCAGTTCACATCTAAATTCGGTATCCCAAAGACATCCGCCTCCGCTTATCGGCGTGCATGTCGCAGGCTGGTCTTTCTCGGGACACGAGATGATCCGGAAGAGCAAGAAAAGATTTGCGCGGACTGGACCAACAAAGCTCTGGCCGCTCGTGGAATTTGGAGGGCGGACTTTGATGATCTGACGGGCGAGCAGATTGCCGAGTTGCTTATGGGTACGGCAGAATGATATGTCTCCAGATGTATAAAGGCTGCGTCACTTTCGAGTTGGATAACGCACTGCTTGTACTGCGGCAATATCGCAGTCGATACAGATATTGTCTTCTAATATCGATCCCAGATACCTTCATCATGATAATCCAACCTTGGTTTGTCCGCATCTTACTCCTTTATCTCCCTTGGTCTATCTAAGCTCTTCGACGCTTTGCCGGTGGTCCATCTCCACTGCCATATATATACAAGGAACTATCCCAATCATCTATTGCAGTCTTCCATTCTGTTCTGCTGGGGGCAGTATGGCAGAGTAATAGCTTAGCATAAGCCGCTGCAGTTGCCGCTGCGTAATTCTGCCATATTTTGTTCTTATAAGCATCTGCATAATCGCAGATACCACGGATAACAAGGCACGGAAGAATATTCATAACCCCTGCTGCCTCCATCTCGAAACATAATATGCCATGTTCTTTTGCCCAGCGATCACGTGCACTGGCATCCTTGAGAACCCTGTTTCCGGATGCAATGAGGCCATAATGTATTTCTGGTAGGTCTGTTGGCCGGCGTGCTCTGCGCTGCACATGGTTCTCTGCGTCGATACAGTCCCGAAGTGCAAAGCAGGTAGAGCATACTGCCTTGAAGAGATGGTCATTCTCTTGTCCGGGGTGGCTGTAGCTTGAAGTAGAAGAATGTGGTATAGACCGGGTAATCTTTTCTAGATGTGGTTGAAGCGAGCTCGAGGACGCATCAGGCTTTGAACGAAGTGCGCTTATGGCAGTCCTCAGGGAACGCGGTGGCCCCGGGAGACTACCGGTGAGCTGAAAGGTATTTCCTTCATACTCCTTGCCTCTGTCATATTGAATAACACCAGAGGATGTTGATGTTGGATGACTAACCACGACATCCCCGAGGCGAATATCTGTCTCTGGGGAGGGAGCTCCACCAGCTATACCGACCAAAAGACAGAACTCAACCTCGTAATAAGTTCTTCTGAGGTTAGATGCAGCATCAGCAGCCGCATTCGTTCCATACTCACCTGATGGAAGACAAGCAGCAACTATCATATGCTGCCCTATTGTACCAAGGGCATAGGTGTTGCTGTCCCCTTTCATTTTAGTATGTCCGTTGTGTTCTGTATCAAAAAGTGCTCGTACTGCCCGAAGCTCTAGAGGAAGTGCACAAATGATTCCGACTGTGTACGCAGAATGAGGGTAAGAGTGCATATCCAGTCCTTGATCTTCTGTATTTGTTCGAATACTGGAGGTCTCAACAGAGTATCCCGGGATGGGTGACGACTGGCGTCGGTCCATGGAAGTAGATCTCAGCGTGTTCGTTACTGATTCTTGAGAATCCACATGCGGGTTGCAATTGAGGTGTCCCCACCTCCCAAAGTCTAGCTTCTGTGCAAAGTTGTCAAGTTCCTCTATGGGGATAGAACTGTAGGCTTGGTTTAGTTCCGTCTCTAGTGGTAGTACAACTTTCTGATAAATCGTCGTCCTTAGGGTCAAGGTGTCTAGCGTATCTCCGTCTTCGTCTTGCCAGACCTTTGGGTCCAAGCAATTTGTTAAAGCCAAGTAGAATTGAGAGTTTAGGGGAATCTCTGCCTTGCAGGCCTGGAACACAAGATTCGCATCCAAGTACCTAGTGAAAGTCGAGGATGTTGTATTTGTTCCGAGCTTGGCGTTGAACTTCTGGACGAGAATATCGAAGGGTGTTTCGAAGTATAGTTCTAGCAATAGTAAAGCTAATGTGATAACGGTCGGGCATGGATGATTAAAGAAGTCTTCCACGTCGGCATCATCCGCTTCAGTGTCATCTATCATGTCGTCGGGCTCGGGAGTTTTGGGAAGAGTCTCTTCCCGAGGAAGGTCAAGACTCGAAAGAGGACTGTTGATAAACGGCCGGAAAAGTGTAGTAGACGATGAGGTGTGGAAGAACAACACATTAGATGCGCCCCACGTTGGCTGTAACCATGGGGTACCGTAGAGGTGAAAGACCGTTGAAGCGAGGATGACAGCCAGAATTCGTTTCGTTCTCTCGGTGAAAGACCCTCTCGTATGCCTAAGGATATAATCTAGAGAAACTGCGTCTTGTGACGTATCGATAGCAGAGTTACACATCTCTGGATGCAGCTGATATAGTTGGTTTCGTAGCACCTTGAGCTCTAGGCGGTATCCAGTCATCGACTTAGTCTTGGCTACTACCTCGCAAAGCCTCCTTATCCTAAGCGATTTGGCTTCCATTCGCTTTCGCTTGGGTTGTTGACTCCCCACTGCATCAGACACTCTTTGGTTCCCCGTTGCATGGACTCGGACCTCTTGCCAGTCGTAATGGGTAGAAAGAAACATATCAAAGTCAACAACATCCTCATCTTGACCACGAAGGATAGCTTCTTGTGGCTTTCGATGGGTGCTTAAATAGAGCCGAGCTCCAAAGTCATGCTCTGTTTTGCATGGGCAATCCGTAGATGCCACTATAGCCTCGAATGTTGATTGGGCGGCATTCAAGACATCGTAGGGAAGCTCTGCGATGACGAGCGGAGCAGCAAAGTCTTCTGTACTCCATCTAGAAGGCTCTTCGATGTAACTATCGCGCAGGATTTCCTCGCACATGGCCAATGACTTTAATAATTCATTCCGTGATTCGTATGTCTTGGTCAAGTCCAGTGATAAAACGTCGCTCAACCTAGCGAGATCGCTTTTTGTGTAACCGATGGTTTCCCCTAGTCCTACTATTTCTCGCAAACTGTCGTTGATAGGGACTCGAAGGGAGGTGGTTGGAAACATAAGCTTTATTGGTGCCAGCAGCAGGGTGGTGAGACCGCTTTTCGCCTGCGCCACATTTGTATCGTCCAGAATACTGAGACTCCTTCTTATCATGTTGAAGTAAGCCATAAGGCTGGCACAAAATGATCTCAGCTCTTCATCCCTCTCGTTGACCCAAAGAGTCTCGGTGATTTGCTGAGCTGCCTTGTAAGTCAAATACAAAGTATTAGTCATCTCGTTACCAGCGGTAGCTGGAAGATCAAAGGCCATCGCCTCCATGTTGTCAAAGGATGTTCAAGGCAAGATTGCGAGAGCATGTTGGCATTCGTTGATCAGGAATGACGTGAGCCGAATTTGGTGCCCCCACGGTGCGGCTGAACTTCTCAAAAGATGTTATCTTGATTCCCCGCACAATGCTGCAAAGCTGCCTTACCTGTGAGGCTACAAGAGTTGTATTTAGCCGGAGATCTTTCTCCTCACTTTACAAGCATGGTGACGAACATACGCAAATACAATGGCGGAATTACTCGGGCGCAAGACGGATGCCCATCCTCCAACAGCTTCCGTCTCGCAGTCTGCCCGAAAGTGCTTCGAATCTTTCCAACATTGCCTGAACAGCGCTAGCAAGTCTGACAAGCCTAACGCTCATTGGCCAAAATTATCGGTAGTCCGGGTCGAGGATCAACTCGCCCGGTTTCAGCTTTGGACAGCCAACATCCGCGTCTTCAGCACCGGCCGTGACTCTTTGGATTATAGACTCAGAGATGCTTCGGATGTTAAAACACCTATCATCGGCCTGTTGCAGGCACTGGACTTCCGGATCAAGACTGGTAGGTGACAGCGCTGAGCTCACGGTTTAGTTTTCCTAACATATGTCACAAATAGGTTCGCAGATCCTCGATTCAATCACTCTAAGTCAACAGAGAAAATCTATTGAAGAGGCTATCGAAGAATTTGTCCAGACTTTAGACGCCGTGTCGAGCGAAATCACCTTACTCCACAAAATCACAAACACGATACGCCTTGCTAGCAAAGATACGCAGAATAGTCGAGCTGCCGAAAGGTTCAAGATCAGAGATGAAGAAGGCCATGATGTGGGACCCTTCATCCAATCTGTCTTCTTGAATTATATAAACGACAGGTATCACGTTGCCAGCGAAGAGATCCGCCAGCGCCTTGCAAGCTCAATGGTCCTTCGCCGCAAGAGATTACTTTATCGTCAAGAGCGCTACGGAAAAAACCCAATACATCTTCCTCAGAAAGCATCTGGCCCGGGTGTGTTACACCCTGAGTCAGAAGTCATGACAACGCTGGGCGATGCTGAAAGACCTTCGAAGAGAAGGATCATCGCAGCACCATCGCACAGTGCCATGCATTCCGCCGAGACTGCGACGACCTTTTCACCCGAGGGTTATAAGAAGGCTGCCGCTCCATCAGTAGTGTCAGTATCTAAAACAGTCCCGTTGAGCGATGAGGATGAACTTGTATTTCCTCCTGCCCCCAGTGGCGCTTTTAATCAAAGATACAACAAGGCGAAACAAGATATTGAAGACAGACACAAACAGAGACTATCTACTATCGACAGTTACTATGAAGGTGTCGACATGACTACTATAGCCCCTGGAGATGTTCGAGCTATCATTGATGCTGAAGCTGTACGGGACAGATCGTTGGCTAAGGCCCGGGATGACTGCCTCAAGGCAGTGAGCGAAGTCACATGTCCTTATTGTTTCCACGTGCTACCAATCCATGAGGTCGTTGACGAGTTAAAGTGGAAGTGAGTATGATAGGCTCATGTATCGCAATATGTCATACTAATCAGCCATAGATATCATGTTAAGAACGATCTTGAACCTTACGTCTGTTTATTTGAGGCTTGTCACACAGCTGGACATCTATACACTGACAGCAACACATGGACAAATCACATGTCACAGCATACTTTACGATGGCGTTGTGCATCAAAGCGTCATGCCGAATTTGTGGCTGACTCCAGAGACCATTACCTTGATCATATGAAGCATAGTCATCCGGGCATGTTTACTGACGATCAACTCGGGATTCTGGCCGATCAAAATGTTCGCAAGACTGGTCCGCTGTTCAAGGCTTGTCCACTTTGCGGTGAAGAAAAGCCGAATCCATCCCTGATTGATCACCTGGTCGGCCACATGCGATTCTTGGCCCTCAAATCACTGCCACCTCATCAAGAAGATACCGGTGATTTGCGTGAAACTGACGAGGAACAGGATAAGTGGAGTTCGACTCGACCCTCCAGCAGAAGTACCATTGAGAACGCTTCAGTGGACGATTTCACGTTCTCATTTACTGGTGTCCCAGACAGACGTCTTGAAGGGCTTTTCACTTTTGGTCATTAATGAAGGCACTCTGCACTCCCTCCAGGAATTGGCATCTGAGCAAGGCATAATACTCACTCTCTTTGTATTATATTATATAAGCATCAACCAGAACGGTATCGAAGTCGGAGAACCTGCCGCGGTCCAAGATGGGAAACAGTACATCGGGACAAGGTAGTGTGTCATTCCTACTAAGAAGAATATGTGTATCAGAGGTTGTTCATAGCCGCCACCCAGTATTTCTAGATAGCGTTAGTCAGGGAATTGCATATTGAATGATGATACATATTCGCTGAATGAGAGGGCATGAACTTACAGTTTCAGCCCCTGCTCCAACAGAGCGGACCTTGGAAGCCAAGCATCCGCCACCTGGGGCAGACTCCACATCAAATCTAGCTTCAGCATCGCTAATATCCTTATTGAACATGATCTTGTTCGGCAAGTCCGGATATTTCACAGCTGGTCTCCCAAGTCCAATGAGATCACAGGCGTTGCTCTCAAGAGCTCCAGCAACACCGTTTCGGCTTCTGAATCCTCCTGTCACAAGGAGCGTAAGATCGGGAAATCTGCGACGAATCTCTTCACTCGTACGGAGGAAGAAACCCTCACGAATACTTGAACGAGACCTGGTAGAACTTGGCTTCAGTGATGAATCGGTGCTCATCATCTGAGGGTCTTCGAAAGATCCACCACTAAGATTGATGTAATCAATTTTCTCCTCCTGAATTAATTCGATCTGTCGTAGCATTTGAGTCATACCCTCTTCGTCTTTGAAGTCTGCGCAATTGATCTTGACACCAACGCAGAATGTCTTAGGCACTTCCCTTCGGATGGATCGGATAATGCGAAGAACTAGTTCAACGCGCTTGTCTGTTGAACCTCCGAACTCATCATCGCGCTGGTTGCTGTTGGGCGACATGAACTGAGAGAGCAGAAACCCATCTATGAGATGAAGTCAGTAAATAATACATGCTTCCTTCATATGCTGTGTGACTCACGTGCTGCATGAACTTCAACACCTTGGAAGCCAGCTTGGTAAGCCAGTTGCGCAGCTTGAGTGAACTGCGCGATGACGACGTCGATGTCATACCGTGTCATGGCTCTCGGAGTTCCAAACACCAACATACGGATTAGCTTAGCAACGGTGTTATCTCCAAGGTTGATGGGAATAGCACTGGGAGCAATTGTCTTTGAGAAGATGCTTCTCTTTCCAGCTCCAATTGAAGATTGCCGTCCTGGATGATTTCTAGCACAATGCAGCATTTAGTCGCGACGTGTCTCAACCTTCACTCCAGGTTTTGGGCTTACAATTGAGCAATCATATGACAGTTCTGATTCTTGGTAACGACTGTCCATTCTGACCAGCTCTTCAGCAAGTTCGATGCGGTCCCGGTGACTGCGACGTCTTCATTGCTGCCAAGGTACTTGTCTGAAACCATGATGTTGCCTACGCATTGTCAGAGCAAAGCTAATTGCACATAGGTAAGCTCTTTGCTGTGTTTTACCTGTGATTAGAGCTGCCCATCCACCTTCCGCCCATCGTTTATACACCTTTTTGTGATTGGAGGAAGGCAGTAAGCCCTGGGCCATCTTTTCAGACATTGCAGTCTTGACAAGCCTGTTCTTGAGAACAAGTCCGCATCGGAGTTGAAGCTGGGAGTTAGCTGCCGAGCTCATTCTTGACTTTATTCGTGGTAGTAGGGTTTTTTGTGATATCTCGGTCAGATCTAGACTGAAGCCAGAATTTTAATTACTACTCAGTAGCAGAATTTATCTATTTACTAATTACCTGTCCTTTATCGCTCTAACTAAACATCACGAGATTTTTAAATTGGTCGCGGAGGAACTCTAGGGTGATTGAGGCCCCGAATCCTCCGAGGCTAAATTCACTCGAGTCATGATTAGACCCCACATTCACTTCCTCGTGTTAGTGCCATCAAGAGTTTCGGCCGGGAACAAACCCAACAAGGGTCATTCCCATTCTACAACTCTTCGGCCGCCTTCACGTGCCAGAATTTATCAAGAATAGACATAATATTTAGCTTAGATATAGCCAAACAGTTTTGAATCTTCACCATATCCGTTTTGTCCCCCTCTTGGCCGTGTGCTCAGCCCTCTCCCCTGAAACACCACCTGCGACGTCTCTCCCCCAAAACACAATCCCCGACACGCAATTGGCTAAGACCTCTACAGATCTCGGAACTTGACGACGCAGAGATACGATTGGCTCCTCAGAAGATAGACGAGGTCTTGGAATCAGTTACAAACGTGCCGCTCTCGCCGACCTGTTCGCCGATCATGGTCCGTGTCCGTAGCTCAGAAGCAGTTTCTGTGTTTTAAGTGCAAGCGTTTTATGGTTAATGAGCAAATCGCAGTTTAGCAATCGCTGTTTGAAGTTTTGTTTGACAGAGTGGCAGAGTGGCTGTGTTCTTCGGGAAACGAGGATTCCGGGTCTTGGCTGGGCGGGAAGGGTCAAAGCGTTGGTGAAGAAGCCGTTTGGTGCGTGATATGTTTGTCTGGTGATGTTTGACACATTTTGAGGTTGCTATCGTGAAGCTGTTGAATGTCTCGAGAGTGTCTTGTGTTTTACTTGGCTGCTTCTTTGGTGGTGATATCTGTGTATGTTAAGATGGCCGTAAGAGGTAACAGACTCGTCGACATTTCTATATAAGTTTGATCATCTTCCTCCCATTATTCTAATCATCAGCATCAACAATCAGCATCATCATCATCTACTTCCCTTCTAATCACTTCTCTCCTGCCGGTCAGGTCTCTATTTCCAGTCTCTCTGGCTAGTTCACTCTTATCTCTTTGCCTATCTTTCCTCTCACTCTACATCACAATAATATAACAGTCTCAAAATGGCTCCCATCAAGAACCTCCTCATGGCCCTTTTCGTCGCTGCCGATCTCGCAGCAGTCTCAGCCCACAGCGTCATTACCAATGCCGTCGGTGATGCCGGTGGCTCTGGCATGGCCCTTGGTGTCGATACTTCAACTCCTCGAGACGGAACTCGGAGACGCCCTTTCCAGCAAGATGCAACTCGTTTCCGAGGCGCATCTGCTGATACTGTCGGCGAAACCTTGGCTGCCGGTGATAATGACATCGAGCAGGGAACTTCGAAGATCCTGGAAGAGACAGGTAAGCTATGCCCACTGACGGCGATGATAGTTACACAAGCTCACACTTAAACCAGGAAGCCAGCTCCCTCAGGTGAACCCCGGTGGTAGCCTCGAGATGACAGTTCATCAGGTCAACTCAGACGGTGCTGGTCCATACACATGCATGATCAATGCCGACGGCACCGGTACATCATGGGATAATATCCAGGTGACGACTAATGTCGCGGGTAATGAGCGTGGTCGCAACCGGGACGGCCAGATGGGAGACTTCCCTCTTGTTGCTTCTATTCCTGCCGGGCAAAACTGTACTGGAACAGTTGCAGGCGAGGACAATGTCTGTCTTGTCCGTTGTCAGAACCCGGCTCGCGCTGGACCGTTCGGTGGTGTGATCCCAGTTCAGATGGCTCAGGGCAATGGCGGCAATGCTGGAAATGCTACTGACACTGGAAACACGGGCAATGCTGGTGCCGGCAACGCCAATGACAACACCAACGATACCGCCAATGACACCACTGATGATACCACCACCGGCAGTGCCAACGGCAACGGCAACGCAAACAATAACAACAACAACAACAACAACAACAACAATGGCAACGCCAATGATAATGGTAATGATGATGAGGATGATGATGAGGATGAGGAGGAAGATGAGGACGACGCCGGCACTCGCAACAACCGCCGTGCCACCCGCTTCTCCGCCTAGATGATAAGCTGATAATGATTGTTGATGCACACTTGGAAACGGAAGACTGGATCACCGACACATGGGACTGGACAGGAGGTAGAATGGAAGCAGAGTATGTACATAGTATATTTGGAAGGGTGATAGTATAATAAGATTTGGCTGATGAACTTTTGTTCCTATTTCCTTGCTGGTGATTGAGAGCCTTGGTCGATTGGCACATACCAAACAAGATGGCTCTAAAGGCTGACTTAAGACGATAACCACGCGCAGCTGGCCAATACAGATGTGTTATCTTCGGTTGAGGCTTGTGGCTCAGACCTAAATCAGCACAGAGAACTTAGCTAGCTAATAGGAGCTGGGGTTAAAGCTTTGCATTAGCTGAAATTTGGCATCGACTATGGAACTTGCTAAAGGATATGCGGTATGTATTCCAAAGGTTGCCCATTACTCTTTATATATTTCTTTTACATACTCAGAAGTCTCCAACCTACCTTTTTTAACCATCTTCCAGAAGTACCATCATGTCTCCAACAAGTGCAACTACACCTGCTTGGGAGGAGAAACTCCGTGACGATATGGCGCTCTCGGTTCCAACTCTCAACATGATATCAATACAGTCTCTAGACGCCATAGAGACCACTAGATTCGATGATAATCGCGTAACGGATCGCATCAAGCATCAGCTTATCAGTATCCACATAGTCAGTGTCCAGAGCATCCAGACTGCTACTGGGACATGCATCGATACCATTCAAAGCCTGAGTGATACGCAGCCTAACAGAGACGTCCGGGACGCTACCATCCGCAGTGCTTGCAGCACCGCTATCAAAAACTTTTCCGACCAGTTCGACGATGCTGGGAATGAGGCTGTTAAAATGATTAATCTCCTGCCTCCTGCACAGCAATATCCAGCCGCCAATTTCTTCAGCAGCAGCATGGCAATTGTCCACGGGTTTGCCAATCAGGCATCAGCTGGACTTTCGATTGTTGATTCCCGCTACCTCAGGGAATTTCTGGCGGGGAACTAGATCAAGCTTACAGAAGTGGATAACGATGTCAAGACCCAGTGCAGTGCCGCTATCAGTGCCCTAAAGGTGTTCTAGTTTTGGTTTTCTTTGGCTTCGGCCTCTACTAAGTAAGGCAATGGTATCACTGCTCACGCTGCACGGTATCACGATGACTTGGGGGTGTTGTTGGTGCGGCGCAGTTTTCAGGGACGTCTTATACGCCTTGACGACATCAGCACCGTAAACCTGGCATGGGAGATGGGTTTCTTACAGACATATGGTTTATTATATGGAAATACCCTATTTAGTTTTATTTCATTATTGCTCTTTTTCAATTGTCCTGGTGACAGCTGCTGAGGTTAAACTGAGCCTGGTAATCTACAGAGAGATGTAAAGGCCTCAAAAAGTCAACAAAAGTATATGCTTCATAGAACTGTTCTAACCATTTCGGGAAACAAATAACACAAAAACAAACAAGTCTGCATCATGATATTTGTCCCCTCCTCGGTTGTCTCTCTTGCCACCAAAAACGTCGGAGGATCTGCAAACTAGCGGCGGAGGAACTCAAGCAGTCCACGAATCTTCCGAAAGCCAAACTCAATTTGGGCGTGGACCCCGCATTCAGTGGTTCAAGTTATCTGCTGCAGGGGCAATTCGGTGGCGTCTGGGGATACCGAGGATAGCGGTGACTCGCATTCTACCATGGACCCGACTACCTTCCATATAAGTCCTCAGAGTGAGATGCAAGGTCCGGTATAGAAACAACAGACCACACGTATTTCTCGAATATTTCACTTATCACTATCTCATACAATGGAAGAAACTCAAGTAATTATTGTTGGGGGCGGTCCAGCAGGTCTCGCCCTCGGACTGTCACTCTCCCGACTAAAGATTCATGTCAGTAGCCACTATCTCGACCAGTACAGTGCCCTCATATTCACTACTTACAATGCACTCTCGCCAGTCCGTCATTCTTGAAAAAGAAGCAGAGATCACCACAGACCCCAGAGGCGTATTCCTCACAGGAGATGCCGTCAGAATACTGCACAGCCTTGGGATCAACGATCTGTCGGACATAGGTCATGGTAAGTCCACACGATTCGAAATCAAAGGAACTCACTTAGTACGTGACGAGACCTTGTTCTAACATCTAACGACGCAGTGATGCCGCATGTTAATGTTCATCGCGGTGCATTCAATACTCCACCATTCCTCTCAATTCGAATCGGGGACATCAACAGTCTTGAACAAGCTTTACCCGAAGGCATTCTGCAAATGCAGCCCCGTCTAGGTATGGTTTCTCCTAGGTTCTGCGGATATTTTGCCTTCTCTGCTAACAACAGGCCACAGAGATGGCTTTGAGGAAGGCTATCGAGGAGTCAAAGTTCTGTTCACTTCGCACTACCTGTGAAGTGGTCTCACGATCTGAACAGGATCCACCAGTAATCGACTTCAACGACAGCCAAGGCATCCGCCAACAAATCAAAGGAGAATGGCTCATCGGCGCCGACGGAAAACTTGGAATCGTACGAAAGCACTTCCTTGAACCAACTGTAGGCATCAAGCAGCAAGACGGTCTTTATCCTTACAGCGGCACATGGATAGCTGCCAACCTGAAGATGAAGCTACCGACTCCAGAGACTCATCCTGACTTTCCACTCTGGAAGTTCGGCTACTCGCCACAAGAGGTCTATGATCTCTTCTGGCCGATCGGATGGCACTTTTGTACCCCGCCTGGAAAGGCTACTGCTTCTGGAAGATTTGGTCCTTATGAGGAAAGACTCTGGCGTCACGAGTTTGCTCAAGATGAGTCACTCATCAAGGATAACTCGGAGGAGCTTCTCTGGGAGCATATTACCCCGATGATCACTCTCAAGAAAGACAGTAGCCGCAAGCAGAGTTTCGACGGCCCTGTGCAGTACCCACGAGACTGTATCGACATCCTTCGCTGTCGACCATTCCATTTCGTTCACAAGGTTGTTGACCGCTGGTTCAGTGGCCGTACAATCCTCATCGGTGACGCAGCCCACGTCTTTCCTCCTTTCGCCGGCCAAGGTATCGGTAGTGGCGTTAGAGACGCTCACCAACTTGCCTGGAGGTTAGCTCTGATGCTCCACCCAGACTCCAAGCCCGAAAATCACGAGAAGCTGCTCAAGTGCTGGGCATCCGAGCGGCGTCAGAGCACCAACGACGCGGCGCAGTTCTCTATGATCAATGGTCGCATCTGCAATAATGAGCCTTCTTTATGGCAACGTTTGTTTTTCCGGCTTTTGATGTTCCTGCACGGCACTTCTGTGTTTCGGTTTGTGGATTATATATCCCATAAAGAGAAGAAGGGATTTTCAAATGTTGAAAACGGCTTCTTTGTCAAGGGACGAACAGGTGGCTCCCGTTTGCCTCAGATACACATGAGATCGAAGGACCAGGCAGGATCATTCTTATCAGATGGCCTTTTACGAAAGGACAATACGATCTTCACTCTAGTGGTAATGGGCGATGGAAACCCAGCTAACCAGCAACGCTTGCACGCTGAAGCGACGGCTGCAGTCCAAGAAGCCGGACTCTCATCCATCATCGCAAACGATGCCATCGTTGTTTACGATGCAAAGTCAGGCGGCTCATCACAGGGTCAAAAGACACTTTCAGACACTAATGGAGGGCTTGGTCATCCCATGGTCTGTTCACCTTCGCATATTGCTGCGGCTGATGGGCACATGGCGAATGGATATGACAGTTCGGTGTTTGGCAAGCGTCTTGGAAGAGGTACTAAGTTTGCCATCATTCGGCCTGACTTCTTCATCTTTGATTGTGCTTCTGACTACGCTGAGCTGGTTAGCTCTCTCGAATTACTGAGAGGCTTTGTTGGGTTTGGGGGCAAGAAATAGTTTACAGGATGAAGCGCGAGAAGTGTGCTATGTAGTTATCCAAGATCCATTGCTAGCTAAAGGCCTTTGACATATTTCTTTTACTTCTTAGTTGTTCCGACGAATAAATTGTGGACTTGGATGCATTTACTCCCAGTACCGGAATGGTATGACGAAGTGCTCAGTCACATCTTGATGCGAATGTCAGCACGAGAATTATAGTGTTTGTAGCACCTCACTTTATAGTTTGAGTTACGGCGCATATTTGTAGAAGAGTATTTCGTCGTATATCCTAAACATAAAGTTGACCTCTGGATATAATCCATGCCTTCAGGCATCCACATGTAAAGCCTAACAAGACGTGAGGTAGGGCGCGCGATACAAGCGTCAGTTCTCTGGTCTATCAACACATAAGAGCCCTCCCAATAATGGAACTGGCCACAGAATAGCTCTAGGGATGAAGACACATTATCTATATTCACAAGAACAACAGATACGTATAAGTAGCTTCTACATAAATCTACTAAACAGGAAGATAGCAGCCCTCTGTACAGAGACTATCAGACGCGTTAAAAGTCCAACTCTGTAGAGTGCGCGGTTAGCAAAGCTTCTTAGGCCAGGCTCATAAAGGTGAACGAACGATGCTTACTCAAACTTTATCACATTCTTCAGCGTCCCAACCCGCGCCATAGTGACTTCAAGAACATCTCCATCATTGAGGAATACCTTGGGACTATGAAAGGCACCCACTCCAGCAGGTGTTCCCGTCATGACCGCTGTACCAGCCGGTATGGTTGTTCCTGTACCAGGTCTGTTAGCATTGACCCGGCTCGTAAATAAAGATGAAGTACCTTGACTCATATGGCTGAGAATCTGCTCAGGTGAGAACACCATGTCTTTCTTAAACTCAGCCTCTTGCCTGACTTCACCATTCACCTTTGCGACTACTGAGAAGCCCGAGCCGTCACCAAATATGGCTGGGCTGATCAATGCAGGGCCAATAGGCGCAAATTTGTCGAAAGCCTTGGCGAAGAAGAATTGACCGGCTGAATGCTTGGGAAGTTGGTACATGCGGCAAGATATGTCGTTACCAACCGTGTACCCTAGGATGTAGTCCTTGGCTTCCTTGGGAGAGATGTCGCGACATTGCTTGGAGGTTACAAATACGAGCTCGCCCTTTAAGTGCAATTAGCATTATGCAGTGTAATGTGAGCCTGTATATGGTAACTTACTTCATAGTCTGGAAGACTCTTTGCGCAAAAGTCATTGAGTGGGATGTCTTCATCTGGGTTTGCAAGAGATGCAGCTGGCTTAGTCCATAGAGGAGGGACCGAGCTCAGGGTGAGCTACAGACATATTAGCGATTGACTCGAAGCAGACTGTCTGTTTCATTTTTGGCATACTGAAGCTTCTTTGGCATGACTGCGATAGTTCAATCCCACGCAGTATAGAGGTAGGTCATCTCTCGGTAGAGGTGCTAAGAGCTGTACTCAGTCAGTAGAGTAAATTTGCGACGGCTTCACTAAAGCATAGCATAGTACAGAAATACTTACACGGCGAATTGTTACTGTTTTGGGCTCTAGCTTATCGGCCAAGCCCTGTAAAGACTTGACAGCGCTGACTTTGGTGCCGAGAGCAGGCGGTCCTTGAGCATCGGGACCAAGATCGGCGAAATATATCTCCCTGTCCTCCTCAGACTCAAACTTGATGAGAACGGAAAATCTGGTCATGGCGTCGGTGTGTCACACGGCGAGTTGTTTTTCGGTAGTCTTTCATCAATACCAGCGTTTAAATACATCTTCTCTACAATACGACCTTTGGTGATGACTGAGCATGGATTTCGGAAGGGGCCCTTGTCCCATCATGCTAAAATGCGGGGAAATAGAAGCTACGGCAGATCTCAAGCTTGAACTTTTAAGATCCTCCGACGCGGGATTAGCTGCATTGGAAGTGCCGAGGTTGGTTAGTCATCGGAAATAATTCATTCATAATTCCTCGGAGCATCTTGTGAATCCACAATCTCGACCATTTCTCATTCCCTCCGATGTTCTGATTACACCAAACAACGACTCGGTATTGGCCTTCCGTGTAAGAGCATCTATAAACAACCGGCGTATCTATCACTAGTCTCCGATCGAACGTCTTTTCGGTTCTCCACAATGTCTGCCTCTCCGTCTTCAGGCGGCGGAACATTCGGCGCAGCTTCCTCTCATCGGCTGAGTACCAGAGTCTGTGACAATTGCATTCGGTTTGTAGACCCCGCATCAACTCTCGGCACTGCAGTATCTGACAGTCTCCGTGCTGCAGCTCAAAAGTCCGATGTGAGATAATCCGGCAAGTCCCTGTCACCAGTACTGATGCGGCCGGTCTGTTGCAGGCGATCTAGGACAGCCGTCATGCTCACGCTGCCTGGGTCGTGGCAAGGTATGCAGCTACTCTACGACGCGTCGTCGGCCCGGACCAGCGCCGGGCTCCGGGCGAGTACTACGGGCAACGCGGAACGCTCACAACCGAGAGAGAAGGCATTCCGGTAAGAGATGTGTGCTTACTGATTAAGCATCGCGGCATCTAACCACTCATTTTGTTGGCATAGAAGAAGCCACCCTACAAGCTGATTCGATCATTGAGGACGATCTTTCTTCAGTTCCAGTGGTTTCGCATGTACCTTTTGAAAGCCCTGATACCCTTGTCACCCCCCATGCATCTACTGTCAGTCAATCAGCACAGCGTCCTAACATCTTGCCCGAAGAGGAAGCCTATCTGTAAGAGACGATCCTGCATGACAAATGCACTATGGTTACTCTTATATCTTCCCGCTGATCATGTCAGGGCCGACGAGTACTTCAAATCGATCAATGAGGCTATACCACTATTCTCCGAGGCCGCAGCCTCGAATAGCAAAGATACTTTATCAACATGCAGCCCTGAACTCGTCGAAGCCCTGCTTCTCATCACAGCCAAACTCCTCGGCTTCAAATTCGCATCTCCTAGTTTTGACCTCGACAGTCGTATAGACCTAATCCTTAGCAACACAACTCTTCAAGAAGATACAGCCGGTGACTTTCCAAGTCTTGACCTCTTCCGAAAGTTCTGCTTACTCGTCTTTTATGAATTCCACCAATTCCCTGGCCAACAGGCCTGGGTGCGGATAGGAAAGATTGTCCGGCTTGCGTATTGGATGGGCCTTGATCGTCTGGACATAATCCAATCTGTTTCCCCAGAATGGTCTAACGTGGGCGATGCGGACCTTGAAAATTGGAAACTTGTCTGGTGGTGTGTATACCGTCTTGACTCATACGCCAACCTCTCATCCGGCACACCTTACCAAGTTGATGAACGACTCGTGAATACGTCTTTGAATCACCAAAGTCAGCTTTCTCAAGGTCTTGTTACCCCGTGCAGGTTACCTCACGATCCACGCGGACTTCCCGACCTTCTCTTGTATGTCAAAACCGGTAGCGAAAGCAGCTTACTTTTCAACATCCATCTCATCACCATCACTGTCCTGCGGCAATTCGGCAGAGCAATGAGTATGCGCTGCTTGGTCCCTCACGAGATCCTCACGGCAAATTTGCTCGGCGCAGAACGTACACTGTCTGCAATACGTCTAGCCTTACCACGGAACTTTTTAAACCCCGGAAGAAACGCGTTCATGAATGAGTCAAACACAAATCATCACGCTAGATTAGTCCCAGTGCTTCAACTACATATGGCGCAACTGTTGGCTGCTCTGGCAAGCTGCTACTATCTTCCAGAAGGCGACGATTGGACACTTAGTTGGCAGCGTGTTCTGGAGACCTGTCAGAATATAGCTGGAGTTGCAGAGAAGTGGGACAGTAATTACACTCTCACCGTAGACCCAGCACTTTCGCTTATCAGCTTGACGGCCCTGGTCTTCTTGGATATCCACAAGAAGTATACTGAGAGTACGAACACACATCTCATATCTGAGATTGAGAACTGCGAACTTCTTCTGTTGCTCCAACTTGAGCAATTCTCCGCTCATTGGAGACTTCCGAGTTTGTTAATCCGTAAGTACAACCCTCCTTGTTGTTTACCAGTAGACTCTCAGCTCTGACGATTGGCTTCAGTGTCCTTCAAGAGCTTCAAGGAGTCGGTGACAGGTCCTCTCTCTTATCCACATATCCAACTTATCCTATCCCGGTTCGAGAGTCCTTTACACCCAAGATGGTTACAGTTCTTGTCATCTGCTCAAACGCATCTCGAGAACGTGATATGGGGGCATGGCACTTGAAGCCAGATTTACAGACAATTCTTCTGTTTACATAAATAAACGTCTCATCGTATCAGTTGTCTGGCCCATCTTCTCCTCTTATGAGATTCATTTATGAAATAGCATCAGCTTTAAGTGTTGAATGTAGGTTCCGCGTCTGGTACTTGTCATACAAACACTGCCTAGGCACCAGTCTAGATCAGAGCGGTCACAGGTAATGGTGATTTTTTTCATCAATAAAGGTATAGCATTGAACTCATTCAGCTAGCTCATGAAACTAGATCAAAAAAATAATTATCGTAGACAGGCGCTCACTAACTATCGCGGTGCCCTCTTCATGTGAATGTGACAAGACGTTACTTAGACCTTGCTGGGAGCAATCTGGTGGACCTCCTGGTCCTCAGAAGAAATTCTCTCGGTCTCCTTGCTCAGAACCTCCTTCTCAACGTGCTCGAGATCGACATCAGCCACAGCAGCGTCATCACCATCGATGACCTTAGCCAACTCCTCAAGCGTAGGTCCACGAGTCTCGACATACATGAAGAAGATGAAGATGACTTCACCAGCGACCCAGATGGTGTAAATAAGGTAGAGTCTCCAGGTGTTGCCCCAGTATCCAGTTTCCTTCTCGCCCTCGGGAACGGCGGGTGCTTGCCAGGCCTTGAAAGCAAGAGGGTTGAGGTAGTTGTTGAGCAGAAGAGCGATTTGGACCGAAATGTTGAGGAACATCAGACCCTTGGCACGGAGAGAGTAGGGGAGAATCTCGACAGCATAACCGATCAAGAGACCAGACCAACAAGTGGAATAAAAGACACCGTGAAGCCAGACAAGGAAGATCATGGCGTTGTTGGCGCCAGCGGCCTGGTGCTGCTCGTGGAGACCGCAGGTAAGAGTCCAGAAGAGGAGAGTCAGGCACATACCGCCAGTGGCGAAGAGGAAGGAGAAGCGACGGTTAAGACGTTCGACGAGGAGAGCGCAGCCGATAGAGACAAACAGATCGAGAATAGTCTTTCCGGCGGTGATGATGAGACGTTCGTTCTCGCTATCGAGACCTGCGTTGATGTAGAGGCGAGCAGAATAGTTGGAGACAACACCGTTGCCTGACCACTGGGAGAAGAGGCCGAGGGAGAAGAGAACGAGGAGACGGTAACGGTTGCCCTTAGTCTTCAGGAAGTCGATATAGCGGGAGCTGTTGTCGGCGAGCTGCTCGGCCTTGATAGTGTCGCGGATCTCACGGTACTCGAACTGGACAGTTGGATGGTTCTCGTTACCATTGGCGTGGTACTTGGAGAGGATGTGAAGGGCTTCGTCCTGGCGATCCTTGGCGATGAGGAATCGAGGGGATTCAGGGATCCCTAGAGGGATTTTTGTTAGCAAGGTGTTCGAGCTATTCCATCAAAAGATCAACTTACACCAGAGAATGACGAGCTGAACCAGGCCGGGAGCACCCTGGAGAATAGCGGGGAATCGCCACGACCAGTTGCTGTTGCCGCCACCCCAGTAGTGAGTACCGAAACAAGTCCAAGAAACAAGCAGAGAACCCATGTTCCAGAGACAGTTGTAGACGGTAGTGAAGCGAGCACGGTGCTGAGGATGACACAGCTCAGCGAGAAGCATAGGAGAGGCAATCTGAGCGAACGAGTTGCCGAAACCGAGAAGAACACGACCGCCAGAGTAGGTAGCGTAATCAGGAGCTCCAGCCTGGAGGCCAGCACCGATAGCCATGAGAATGAAGCCGAGGGCGATACAAGGGCGACGACCCCAGCGATCGGCGATAACAGGGACAAGAGGAATAGAAGCGACGGAACCGATTTGATAGAGAGCGACCAAAAGACCGAGTCTGCTTCCCTCGGGCTTGTCGAAGAAGTCGTTCCAGGTGTCAAAGTTTTGAACAACACCCATGTACATACTGAAAACGCGCGAGGTCAGTGGACTGTGACCGAATTCACAAAATCTAGGGGTTTGCTTACCCATCCCAGCCAGTTCCCATAGAGGAAACGCAAAGAGTACACGCGTAAAAGGTCAAGACCCTCAGACCGGGATCCTTGTACCAAGTAACATGCTCGAACTTGGGAGCTTCCTCCTGAAGCTTCTTTGTCTTCTCGTCGACCCCGAGGCCGATGATGTCCTTGATGCCCATGACGATTTCTCAATCGAGGGGAGAATATGTTAAAAGTGCAGTGGAGTGGATATGTTCTTCTGCCAGAAGCACTCAGTGGCTTAGCAGATTACTGTTGAGGTGAAGAGTGAAAGCAAGACTGGTAAAAAATGGGGGGGGAGATCCCAGATAGATATAGAAAACGCGTCGAGTGAGGCCAGAACACAAATCTGAAATGTGACGGGCGTGCGGACCGGGTGACAGACCCCAGATCGAACGGGAGAACCGAGCAGGCAAAAAAGACAAACAGCAATTAAATCAAATCAGCATGGCAGGTCGTGCGGGTTCCACTCAATTTGTTCGGAATGGGCGATCTTGTTCCACCTTGGCTGTCTTGGAAGTCTTGGTATCAAGCCAAGATGGAGGCCGGGCCGCCATCATTTCAGCATGGATAAGTGAAAATCGACAGTCACAAGTTGGGGAGATCTCCACTGTGCTACTACTTTCAACTGCTGTTGTTGCACGGAACACCCCGTGAAGCACTATTATTATAATGGGGCTCTGCGATTAAGCCGCCCATGGGGGTGATTTTCGCTATTAGCCTGTTACCGAAAAGGGGCCCTCTCATCTCGCCACGGGGGTTTTTCGCGAGGAACACCATGCTATTGTACAATATCGCCTTTTGTCTGTCGGATTTTTTACCATCTGATCTGATCTTGTGTCTAGAATCATCGGGTCCAAACGTGCGATAGACATAACATCATGGCCATCACCGATGCTTACGCATACGGGGCTGGGCTGTGTAGATTCCATTTTGCCTGTAGCAAGACCTTCTTGGGGCAGCCATTAGCAGAGCTGTGCCTCCAGTCTTCGCCATGCTCCAAGACTATGTTCTTGTCCTTCATAAGCCATTCAATATCAAAAATGAAGAGAATGAAATTCCTCGTGGTGCGGAATTATGACCCGTGACTTGTTTGCTCAGATGGCTTCGGGGATATTCTCCAGTCTTGGCCTAGAGTGGCATTTGGCTAAATACGGGTAAATGCGGGTAAATAAACAACCTTAATCACTCCGCCAATCATGACCCAATACCAATTCTTCTTTCTGATCGATTCAATGCGGTTTCTCTCTTAAAACCCGAATATTAGAAAAAGAAACATGCAAATCCCGAGTTATTCTCGGCATATCAGCTGAAATAGCCACGATCTTGTTATACCTAGTCGCAATGTCATGTGCATGGACTTTAGCCGATTGACAGATTTAAATATCGGCCTAGAACCTGCGCGTCGCATAATGATCCCAGAACAGCCCAGAGCCAAGCCAAACTGGAGACCAACACAAGGTTTTGACCGTCGACCAAGACCTTGGCGCTCACCAAACCCAATTTTCTTTTTGGCGACGATATCTCCACTCAATAAGACTTGTCCTGAGCTCGACCCGCCTTCGTTAGACATGGAACAGGAACCGAGGGCCGAAATTCCCCAGGCCTAGATCCTGAGATATTATTATCCACTGTTTTTCAGTCGAGTGTGACTGATCTGACGGACTTTGATCGACTCCGCCACGAGGGATAGGACGTTCAGCTGATGATATCGCCGGCTTCCGATCGTATTGTGTCAAAATGCACTGACGTAGAATGGATTCTGCCTCTTGTCGGCGATTGCAATAGTTGGAGTTGGAACCAAATTTGTCTGCATCATGCCAAGGTTGACTTTTATGTTTATGAGAGTGGACAGGTGAGATAAAGTGTACAAAGACAGAAAGCCCATTGTATCTATAAATTTCAAGAACAAATACAAAGAAACTCAGTTTCTTAGTAAAAGAATTACTTTTTAACTGCTGCAACACTTCCATAGAGTAGTAATAAGCTCTGTAAGATAATAATGCCTTTTAATTCTTCGAAACCTAGGGTAGGTATATTTCTGACGCGCTTCAACGCGTGGAGGCAACGCGAATATCCACTCCAGAAAATGCATCTTCCAACGATCCCTAGGCTGAAACATGTTCATTTACCCATCATGAGCCACTGCCACGGTTCATAATGCTTAATGAGCCTGCGAGTGGCACTTACCAGGAGCCTTGGCTTTCCAAGAGACACCAATTTACCCAGCGGTCTCACGCACACAGTCAGAGCATCGTCATTCAAGGATAGTGATTGGCCTTTGAACTTATCCAAAAGCAACGGCGAGGTAGCCAAGAAGCCAAGCAAGCTTGTGGCTAAGCTTGTGGACATGAGAAAACTACTTGGCGTGGAGAAAACAGCGACGCCAGGGGGAATGGAGATCGGCAGACGTGATCCACATGGATCTCTTAACAAATATGAGAATCAAAATGGTTCTCTTTAACGAAAACCTGGGGAAAGGACTGTGATGATTATAGTCAATGGATAGATAATATATTGCTAAATACTATACATCGAGATATATAAAAGTCTTGAATGTCCAATCAGCTAAACCGGAAGTCAACTTGAACAGGGCAATTAGCCTAAATTTATCCACTATTATTATCTTGGACATCTCTTATCGATAGCGTCAGGTATTCTTCTCCGTCCAAGGTCTCAGCCCATCCAGGAATTTAGTGTGAATGTCTCCATCTCCGGTTATTCTCAGCACCTCCTTGTACTCCTCCTCGCCAAGACACTGGAAAAACAGCAGAATACCCGCCCAGATGAAATCAGCATAGCTCACCACATCGCCCAGCAAAAATGGCCCTGACGTGTTCTCCTTTAGCAAGCCCGTAATCTCACGCGCAAAAGGCTCCGCTCTGTCAAACGCGCCAGGGGAGTGCTTTTCTCCATACTCGTAGAGAGGCATGCCTACGTCTTGCAGACGCGTTGCGAGGAAGAAGTCAATGCTCTTTTCGCCGATGATGTTTTTGGCGACGCCGGGGACGTAGATTGGGACCATTTCTGTCATGAATTTAATCATCGATGCGCGGAGGCGGCCTTGCATCGGATTGTTTAGGTGTACGCTTGGCTCGGGGTACTTTTCCTCGATGACGTCGGCGATCTTGTAAGAGTCCATTATGTATGAGCCGTCTGGCATTTGGACGGCCGGGCATGTGAAGGGTGAGCCTTCATCTGGGGTTACACTAAGTACCAGATCGTTACTGAATGCTCGGTTGAAGTGACTGGGCTTTATACTTACTGTCCACTGAGTCGCTCCTTGATCTCCGGATACTCGAGCTACTCAAGTTAGTGAAAGCGCCTTATCATAGCTTCAAGAACCTACCCATTCTGTTTTATAATCAAGGCCTTTATAGTTAAGAAGCAACCTCGCTGTACCTCGTGTTAGTGGTGGATGTAGGCTATTAAATATAGAGACTGACTTCTCCAGGTATTCATCGACCAGCAAACCTGAGGCGACCTGCTGGGGATATCGAAGAAAGTAATTTTATTTTCAGACATATTGCTGTTGGTTTCTGCTTTCAGTATGTGATGTGATGTTGGTATGTTTGTTCAATGCCAATGCAGCCTCACGGGGATAATTGAGGGAATTGACTGGCTGATAACGTACCTCAAGATATAAATAGTAACGGGATCGCTATCGTCGGATTAATCAGCAGTTAAGGCGCGGACCAATGACAGAATAGCATCGTATCTTCCCCTCACTCAATGGATGTTAGCACAATCCTTCGACGCCAAAAGCAGAAGGTGAGAATTCTACGATGTTGGAAATAGATACTAAAAGCATCTCACAATAAGCGTCTATTTATAGAGGTGCTCAGACTATGAGCTACCGAGGCTCATCTGCATACCTTGGTTCTACTCTGTGATAATCCTCAAACTATTCTACCATCTGCTGTAGTCATTACTGGTTACTATCGCCACTGGAGGAGTTGCCTAAGCTCTCAAACATGTTTATGGTTTTTGGAATGTCCTGCCCCTTACAGTCAATACGGATAGTTATATCAAGGCTAAAGTTATTATAAAATTATTCGCCCAGAATAATGGCGTCCTCTTTACCAAGATGATCTAGTTCCCATGATCGATATCTGGAAAGTTTACTTTCTCGGTCTCAAGCATGAATCTAACAATCCCTTCATAAAAAAAATCTGCTGCATTAGATAAACACGTGGGTTAAGAACTCTATCTATTTAGATCAGCCTGACCGGTTGGCAAACAAAGCTTGACCGCTTCAGCGTAATTATAAACTGTTACATATACCAGGAATGTCAATACAGTGTCGTCTTCTACATCTAGATTGACTCTATAGTGAGTAATTGTTCTATGACAGCAGCATAGGTAATCGGTTCCCAATCTTGCGCTTTAACTATGTCTGCTGGTGCATCCTTCACCAAGAATCTCTCCACTCGTGTGACTATACAGCCAGTATAGCCATGCTGACCAATGGCCATTGATTCAGGCGTATTTCCTTAATTAATCGCCAAATGGTACGGGCCACAACGGAGCCAGATCGATCAATCCTGCTACTCCTTGTCATGTACCCATATGGGCTTGGCTGTCGAGAAAAGATATTTGTGAATAGTTAGGAAAACATTAAAAAGACTGAGGTAGCCATAAGGAGCGGCATGAGAATACAATGAGTACAAGTGACGCCGATGTCTAGCTTATATCTATTTTCTGTATAGAGTATAGCCACTTGACATAAGCAGGTTTAGTGTAAATAAGAAATATATAGTATAATACTGTAAAGTAAAAGGGAAAGGAAAAAAATAATAATTTAATAATTTTTATTATATTATTACTTAAGTATAACTATTAATAAATCTAAATATTTTAAATTTCAGAAAGAGAACAGAGTTTTATAAAGTAAGACTGTAAGAAAACATCAGACCCTAGTTAGAAGGTACTTAAGAAATAAACTCAGCAGAAGGTATCCTAAACTCAGTAAAGATATTCCAAGGTCACACTAATTTACCCAAGGCTTCTTGTATTTCAAGATCAAGGGCTTGAGTTTTCTTTCATTCCCCGACAGGGCCTATCTCGCGGCCTGGCCATGGCCTGCCAACGCGCCCTGACCCCTGCAGATCAGATCATGTCCCCGTACTTTTGACGCTGTGATACAGTAACAAAGCAATCAAAGGCCGCCAAACCCACCAGACCCCGGTTATGGTGCCTGGAACACAGCCACTCACACGCATTCTGTTACCGCCCAGCTGTTGCTATCCCCGTTGTCGGCAGAAACTTCAGCTCAATGGCGCCAGCAGTTACTCAAGATATTTCTCATATTAACGTATCTTCATATTATGGATAGAAATGAGAGCGATGTGATAAATAGGACTGTATTAAGTATATAACTTGCAATGAGCTTGCAGGAATCCAACTCAATATCTGTCTACTGAATGAGTAGACAGGTAGGCAGGCAAGGCATAGCCACGCCTTTGCCGCAAGTCTGAAACATTTGTACAGGGGCATGCAGGTAGCCTTTCTTGTCACCCATGAAGAAACATGACGTGTGCGTGTTGGTCGTGACCTTGCAGAAGAGATAAGTAACCCAGCTCAGGCTGTTGGTTCTGTCAATTCTCATTCCCAATTGATCTCTAGTCTACGATCTGATTATCCTCTACTCTCCCGCGACACCCATGACATCGAACGGGACCGAATTCGTCGGGTGGACACCATCCCCGGACGGAAGAGGTACCTACGATATAATAGTGACATGCCTAGTCACGACATTTTTATGCTGTTGGACCTCGGTTTATCCCAACATTCCCGCGCAGGGAGATGGCTTTTGGAGCTCAATTAGGGATAAACTGGGCCTTGCGTGCTTGGGATTACTAGGACCTGAGTTCATTATAGTGCTGGCCATTGGGCAGAAATCTTCAGCTCGGAGATCTGTCGTTGTATGTTGAGCACTCATGAGTATATCGGTTTTCAAGACCAGGGAGCTAATTTGCCACAGAAATTCAAGCAAGCAGGATATACAAAATGGACCATCACGCATGGTTTCTTCGCCGACATGGGTGGATTTGTACTTGCCGCTTCGGATCTCCCGCGACCGATACCTCTTAACGCCGAGCAGTTATTTTACCTAGTCAACAACTCATATGTTGACTACCCTGAGACCAGTGACCGGGAGGTCAAGGATAGGAACAAGTCAGATGGTTTAGCAAGGTCTGTCAATTCAATTTACGCCTTTCCGGCGCTTTTGCTGATACCTTCAGACTCATAACCCTATGGCAAGGGACTTGGTTCCTCATAACCTTTGTCGCGCGGCTGATCCAAGGACTCCATGTAACAACCATGGAGCTCACAGCAGTCTCATTTGTGACCATTCTATTTGGAACTGCATGGTGCTGGAAAGACAAGCCCTCTGACGTTGGGACGACTATTACTCTTCGCTGCCATACCACGATGGAAGACATATTGACTCGCGTAAGCAATAGATGCTCTGAGTAGGTCAAGAGCCAGACTGACATACCTACAGGAAGGACGTCGGCCAGATCAGCCATATTATCAAACCCCCCTCGACTTCATCAGCAGAGACGAAACCGCGCTGAACCTCGTTTGGCAATACTACAACGAACTCTCACGCAAGATCCTCTTCTCCCCTTTCTCACGACGCGTCAAAGAAGTTCCATGGGACAGAAACCCCGGCGACATCTTCCTCCGAATGGACTTTGATCTAGAACTAGTCGGCGTCGCATTCATTTTCGTCTTCAGCGCCGTCTTCCTAGGGGCATGGAACTTCTCGTTTCCCAGCACCGTAGAGCGAGACTTTTGGCGCGTGGCTAGTGTCTACATGCTAGCTTACGGCTTGTTCGGTGCGCTATGGATGGAGCTGTGCATGTGGATCTTCATACCGCAGTATCGTCTTGCCGAGGGCCTGGAATTGAGCCTTGTTGAGCAAGCTCTTGATCAACGACCGCATCCTGTGAGGAACTGGCATTATAGATTCCAGAACTGGAGAAGGAGCCGGTTTAGCAAGATCCGAGGTATTGGAGATTCTGATGACGAAGGACTGACATCACGACGACCGAAGAAGGGAATTTTTGCTTTTCTGAGCAGGACATACAACATTTCGCCGGGCAGAGATCCTCATTTGGGCGTTCAGGTCGGATTCTTGATTGTTACATCGTTCTTGTGCGCATCTTACTGCGTTTTTCGGTTGTTTATCTTTGTCGAGGACTTCATTGGGCTGAGAGCGTTGCCGTCAAGTGCGTACCAGACGGTGGAATGGACCGACTTCATCCCTCATATCTAGGAGGCTCATGTTAGGATTGACACCTGAAGATATCACGAATAAACAGATATTGAGTTGCACCGAGTCTAATGGGTGATTGGTACGAAATTTAATCTTTACTGGAGTGAAGTCTGTTGGGGTGATACCTATAGTCTAAACCATTCATGATGAAGAACCTCCTCTGCACTAATCCGTTCTCGAGGATCATACTTGAACAGCCGATACAGCAGATCCGCCACCAACTTCTGCTCAGCTTCAGGAGTTTGTAATGACTTCTTAGGTCCCTCTTTGTACTTGTCCGATTCGAAGATCTCCCTTGGTTTGCTCAAGGCCACTTCGAGAGACCAGTCTTCTTCTTCACGAAGCCATTTCCCATCCGCGTCAAAGTATTCCTCCCGCGCCTCCCATTTCTCCCACCACTCTTCTGGAAGCTTGCCGAAGAACCTCACCATCTCGGCTAACAACTCATCTTTGTCGTAGATCATGTAGAACAGAGGGAGCTGTTCTCTAATTTCGAACAGTGTACAGCCAAGAGCCCAAAGATCGCAAGAAGGGCCGATCGCATCAGGGTACTCCAAGAGGATCTCTGGCGGGAGATAGTTCTCGGGGATGCCAAGGTCCTCTGGCGGTGATGAGAACTTGAAAGATTCGCCAAAGTCAATGATACAAATCTCCTCTGTTAGGAATTCGTTCCCGAGGCGAGAGATGTCTGCAGGCTGCACGAGATATCTTGGGCTAGATGCTGGGAGGTCTTCTCCTGATTCCGTCTGCACTTGGACTTCCTCAGGGCGCCCTATCAGAGAGAAGAGCTCATCTTCAGAGAGGTGATCTAGGTTGCCCAGCTTGACTAAAATATTAGATGGGCGAAAGTCTGGTGGAAGCATGTTAGTGATCGTTCTAAAGCTAGATTCCAAGATGTAAAGTCGGGACATAACATACCCCCATGACAGATCTGGTTCTTGTGCAAGAAGGCTAACGCTTGTGTAGTCTGATGAGCGAATTTTCGTAAGATAGCAGCAGGGTCCTTTTCCAATCGCATCCATAAACGAGGCGAAACACAAGGGCCAAGTGGTGGCAGTGTCAGGCACTGATGGGTCCCATTTGGGCCATCAACGGAGAATGAATCGAGTGGAGTGGCGATGAACTGGGCACCTGGCATTGATTGATCAAGGTCCTCCAAGCTGAAGTCAAGAATCTCGTCGGACTTCAAATCACTGACCATGACCTTGAGGGCAATATAACGGGTTTCTACTGAGTCTCGACAGAGCCACACAGTCCCAAAACCTCCATGACCGAGTTTGTGAATGACTCGATACCGACCCGATGGGCCAATCACATCTCCAATATGGACTGGGTGATAGCCGCCTTCCTGGTATTCCTCCAAGGGTTCTACACCCTCCTTTGAGCCCTTGAGAAAAGTGCCCTGTGAGGTTGTCGGAGCGTGGTCAAGTTCACGATAATCGAATCCGATATTATCGTCAAGTTGACCTTGCGTAGATAGACGGCTGTGTGACCCCTTTGACGCCATGTCTTGGATGATAGGTCACGGGCAGAGATGGAACCCGAAGAGCCAGGGCTAGAGACCTTTCAATGCGACGCAGTGGTTGAGAAATGCGTTGCGATATAGTGCATGATTACGAACCTTTTTACCATTACATAAGTGAAATGCAGATGGCAACTATGTAGTCAAGTTTCTTTGGTCACTGAGGAACTCGAACACATGCGAATCAGTACAATTAGGAGGTTACGTTGATCACTGAGGGGTTCATGTTTTCAGCGGAGTGAGACGGATGAAGCCATTGGATAGCGCTTGACCCGCCCTGTAACACCTTGGCAACTGTAACCCCGCCTTTTCGGAGTCCGCCGAAGATTGCTTGCTATCTGTCATATCTTATCGGCAGCATTTAAACTAAGAATAACAAAGCAAAGCACCGCAAACCAAACACTCAATACTTCAATTACTTCAAAATGGATAACGATATCAAGTACCTCCTCTCTCTCCAAGCCGTCCGAGACCAAGCGTCCAAGGTCTTCGAATCAGCAAAGCAAGGCAACCTGAAGCACTTCGACTATGACGAAGGTCGGATGGGAGCGGTCGCTGATTACGTATCCAAAGTCATCGATGTGAGCAATACCATGATACTAAAAAACTCCTTTGAAAGATGACATTGACAATTCTCAGCGTGATTTTGGACCTGACAAGTACGATACTATTCCTCCTCACGGTCGCTGGCAGCATTTCGAGGTTGGAGACGTCGCACGCGTCGATGCCCTCGTGAAGCGATGGTCAAGCGAAGATGGGGTCGACCAGACCGAAATCACTCGACGCTTGGTCGATTTGTTCTTTGTATCGGTGCTACTTGACGCTGGAGCTGGTGACGTCTGGCGTTTCAAGGAGCCTGAGACTGGACAGGTCGTTGTTAGAAGTGAGGGTATCGCTGTGGCGTCGCTTCACATGTTTACAGCTGGTTCTTTTAGCTCCGACAGTTCTCTCAGGGAGAAGGTCGATGGTATGTTTCATGAAATCTTGCTGTTTTCTTGGGCTAATAGACTGCTGCAGCCAAGGGCTTGATTGAGCTGAAAGACAGTAGCTTCGAACAGCACTTCCAGGTATCTTCCGAGAATCCCATGGTTGGAGTGTCATCACGGGTGAAGCTACTTCAAGCTGTTGGCTCCAACTTGCTGAAGCACCCTGCAGTCTTCGGCGAGCTCGGCCGTCCAGGAAATCTAGTTGGTAAGTGATCACAAATAGGCGGTGAGCATATGTAAGGCTGACGCGGTCCTTCAGACTACCTCACTTCAAAGGCCTCTGGATCAAAGACACTTGATTATGAACAGCTTTGGTTATGCTTACAGGACCTCCTCATTCCGTCGTGGCCCGGAAACCGCACCGTCTTCAACGGACATCCCATCGGAGACGCCTGGCCTCTCGAACTACTGGCCGACATTGCCGATAGCAAGGGCGATAAAGACCCTAAGAGCAAAATTCAGCCTTTCCACAAGCTTACACAGTGGCTGGCCTACTCACTCTCCGTCATTTTTGAAAGACAGTTGGGTTTCACCTGGAAGAACATGCATCTCGGCACTGGTCTGCCCGAATACCGAAACGGGGGATTATTTGTTGATCTCGGGGTCATGAAGTTAAAGCCTGATGACTTCAAAGCTGGAAAGAAAAGCTCGGGACAAGAGCTCCCGCAGTTTGAGGCCTCTGACGACGTCATCGTTGAGTGGCGTGCTCTGACTGTCGCGCTGCTGGATGAGCTGCACAAGATGCTCAAGGAGAAGTATGAACCTCGTGGAGTCAGTCTGAGTCTTCTTCAGATGCTGGAGGCGGGAAGTTGGAAGTCTGGACGGCTTTTGGCAGCGGAGCTGCGACCTGAGACTAAGTGCAGTCCGATTCTGGTCATCAGTGATGGTACGCTTTACTAGTAGTAGTTAACAAAAGAGATTCTGCCCGGCTACAATACACAACGAGTAATTCAGCTGCCATCTAAAATAAAGCAACTCAAACTGGTAGAGTTACTGGTGCTGTTCACCGGGAGCTGCGGATAGATGAGAGCAGAGAACTCCGTCGGACGTGGCCGAATTCTGTGTGAGGTCCCCGAAGGACCATCATACACGTTGGAGGATCAATCACAATAGCTACCATGCTTGCAACAAGGAAAATGTTCCAAACACGAGAGTGACAAGTCGTTAGGCCGCCACTTTGCTACATATGTACTGTAGATACACAGAAGTTTCAGTTGCGAGATCTAGCTTCTGGGATTCATTGAAAGCAAACATATTTTCTTGTAGGGCTTTAGACTAAGGCGACTTCTTTGCAAGCACTATGTGCACGCTACGGCTATGTTTCTAAGAAGAGTTCCTTGCTCTTTTATTTAGGGAACTAGCCAAAGAAACCCTATGTGCTCTGATAGCATCAACATAATCAGAGGGCTGTTACTGCTGTCGCAACCAGGAACCATGCAGCACCCGGAAGTTCTTGTAGGTATTGAAGGCAGAAGAGAGTCTTCTATATAAAATAGCACTACCAAGTTTACTCAATCGAAAACTCATCCAGTGCTTCTACAACACCGCCGTTACTCTGTGCTCAGGAATGGGCATCAGTGCACAGGCTTTGGCCGAATTTGCTCAAATACCAAGCAAGACGCTTTTTCCTGCTGTGATTAATCGACAGTGAGTCATAATCCATCACAAAGTTTGTTGCCTGCAGCCATGGAAAGGTTATTTGCACCTTGACTGTACCGCCCAAATTGCAGCCCATGCGGCCTAGAACAGAAACTCAGTATCACCATTTAAGGTTCTTTTATCCCGTAACTACTTCAAGCATGAGTCAATGCTTCCCCTCTTACCACACATGAGTCACATGCAATTTATTTATAAGACTTCAACGATACACCTTGCTTCAAATCTTTACCAGTCTTCTTCTGCCCATCATGACACCACAGCTACTACAGTCCATATCCGATGGCATCGACCATTTCGGTAGTCTCCCGCTGGAGCTCAATGTCCAAATTATGGAGCTACTCACCCTCACTGAACTATGTTCCCTTACCAGGGCGTCGCCTGCAGCGTGGCGGTCTTTTCGACAGGATCACCATTTTCTTCTGAAATCCCATGTCACGCGATCCTACGACCATTACGGCGATCCAGCTGCTATCCAATTACTCAAACTCCTTAGCCGTCTCCGCTTATTACGGGGAAAGCTGGACGGGAAATCAGGGACAGAGGTCGAGAAGCAACTGCAGCCTGTCTTTGAATCTGTTCTATTTCTTAAATTTATGGGTATACCCTCTGAATGGCAATCCAACATACCGGTGCTTATAGCAATGGATAATCTAATTCCAGAACTGCGATCTGTCTATGATATATGGAAAGCATGTGCCTGGTTCCAAATACAGAGCTTATTCATGCCACCCGATGGGAAGCCTGGAGATTTGCCGAATCCTTTCTCCGGTATGAATGCCTCTGTTCTCTTTTATATCACGCAGATGGCTTTACCTATCAAGACATGGATCAATTCCGTGACATATTCCTTCAACCACTGGTCGTTGGTGAAGAGACCATAGTTCCGAGCGACCTTCGGCCTTGGGGTATGCAAGAGAGAATCGTCAACGCGACTGGCGTGAGATGGAAGGACAGAAGACCATACCCACCAATAGAGTTCACTTTCGACGCCCCGAAACACTTCAGAAAGTGGTTTGAGTCTATCATCATGGGTGTTGACAGATCACTTCGTACAACATGGGGTAGAGCAACAAAGGATCGCAAGAAACTGGGTCTGAGTATGGAGGAGTCTGAGATTGTACAATTTCTCCAGAGAAAACGCAGTGAGGATAAACATCTATGTTATCACCTCGCTCTCCAAGGAAACACTCTTCTCAACCATCTCCTAGCTCTTACCCCTCGAGCTCTGAACGATTACATTGTCCAAACATACACATCCACCATGAACTGTCGAGTGGACAATGAACCGAAGTACCACCCTGACCTGGAGGATATGGAATTTATTGAGGAAAACTGGCGATGTGACTGAACTTTCTTTGGGGGCAGGCATGAGTTCAGATATTTGAACTTCTGGAGTCTACTTGCTACCTGTAGACTAAGGTGTATGTCAACATGAATTGAACTACTGTCCCAGAGTATCTAACTTGGAACTCAAGCTCGAATAGTGACCCATTATATGCTACAAGATAAGCTACTACTATCACTGTTATAGAATCCAGATGTCATCTGAGTAGATTTCATTAAAAGTTCTGCGATGAATAGTTTTACAGAGTGGCTGCTGGTAAATGTATTCGTAGATGTTCCTCGGATAATGCTGATGTCCGAGGAGAGATGTTGAAGCCAAGAGATATGGAATGGGAAAGAGCTAGAGCAGAGCCCACTCTGATACTTCTGCATATAATGAATGAATTACGCAGAAGCATGAAAGCTGTATAGTTGTGATAGCTAGAGCTGCTTAGATTGATACCAACAGTGACTAATGTCCTCAGTTGCAGTTGAGACTTGTGACTGAGAGCTTATTCCGGCAGACAGAACTTAGTCCTCAGTGCGTTTCTTCAAGCAAAGAGTAACCTGTTGATGAAAACAGCATGCAGGCGCATTTAGTCCCAAAATGTAAATTATTAATTTTCTAAGTGAGAGGAACAGTCATACATAACATGCCTTGTCCAGCGATAAGTTAGGGACAGGATGGGCGTGAACGCGCAGCTAAGTCACAAAAGTATAGATTTGATCAACAAAGCCAAATATTGACTCTTTCATCATATGTCACTACTGAGTCAACGCTCCATATGAGTGTGTTGGGGCGTACGCCGCAGTGCCCAATGATAGCCTATGTGGCTGCGAGGAGAAACTTTACAGCACTCTTTAGAGTTATCACGTTCCGTCATCCACCCAACTGTGAGTCAAAGCCTGATACTTCTACATATGAGTCACACGTGAAACTCTTATAAAACTACAACATGGGGCAAGACATCGCCCTTGCTCTCTTTGTCAATTTCTTTCACATCCTCCCCATCATGTCGCAACAACAAGAGTCCACTCCTGAGGCTCTTGACGGCTTTAGCCGTCTTCCAATGGAAATGAACATCCAAATTATGATGTTTCTCGATCCACAAGGGCTGTTATCTCTCACTGGAGCGTCGCCAACAGTAAGGCGGCAATTTCTAGTAGAATATCACGAGTCCATCCTGAAGCCTCACCTTAAACGTATTCGCAAATACTACGGCCATCCAGCTTCCATTCCGTTGATCATTCTTCTAACTCATCTTCGGACGTTAAGAGCCAGACTGAAGGGGAAGCCTAGAACAGAGCTCGAAAATGAACTTGACCCCATCCTCACCTCAGTCCTTTCCCACGACATTATAAAAATGCCCCCTCAATGGGAGTCCGACCTGCTGATCCTGGGAGCTGCGACAAGCTTAATACCCGAAATACGCCATGTCTTCAGTACATGGAGAACGAGATGGAATGGATCGGGCAGAGAGCTTCGCGAAGCGCCTCCCCGAGAGACATGGATATTTGTCGAGTGCTTTCTGAGATTCGAGTGTTTTTGCAATATCGCCTATGAGCCACAAGGCTTCCTCTTTCAGAATATGTTTAATTACAAAAATATATTCTTACAGAGTTTCCGGATGAATATCGACTTCAGCCCGAGCGACTTGCGTCCTTGGCGTTGGTTTCGCAATCTTGTTAAATGTCGCGAGAAAAGGGCCCGGGAAGACATCGAGCACACCTTCAATGCACCCAGATACTATGAGGAGCAGTATGGAAAGCCTGTTAGGTCTGTGCGACAATTTCTCCGCTCAGAATTGTCTACAACTACAGATCCTGAAAACGAGATACCGAAGACGATAACAGAACCTCAAATGATGGACTTCCTTGGAAGGACGGATAGTGAAAACGAATTCTTCTGCTATCATCTTAGCCTACAGGGAAATACTCTCCTGACATATCTCTCGAGCCTTCAACAGGAAGCGCTGAGCAGCTTTATCGTCAGAGAATTTTCTACTTTTCTCGCCTCTCATCCCTTTTGCGACTCAATATACCCAGACGACCTGGAGGAAATGAGATTTATTCAGGAAAACTGGTGTTTTGAGTAATTTGTTCCTGGAAAGGAAGCCGCAAGGGTCTGCACCAAGTTGCCAGGTGCAAGTTTTGAGGTTGATTTTGCGGCAATTAAAGGCTAGAGTCTCTTGCGGGCAGGCCAAGGACAAGCCGACTGTCTGTAGCTCACCATGGAAGATCACTATGAAGAGGAAGGCTATGGTATTCGTATTACTGATTAAGGCCTACGGCCGCTTTCATTTTGGTGCGAACTATAAGCACAAAGGGGGACTGAGCGAGCATATTGATCACATACAATGAAAGGCTAAAGAAGTCAGGCAGTTGTCCGCACGTTTCGCATCATGAATTGTTCAAAAGTGTGTCCTCCACCTTACACACAAGAATTATGAGGTATATTATGGCTCTTTTATTGAATAGTATAATGACGATCCCCATTTGTTATACATAGTCTACTGAAATAATCTCGAAGGTGGAGGTGCGCCAAGGTAATAATACAATGCTTATAGTGAACAACTATAATATAAACTCCACAAATCAAGCACGGGTCTGCTTGATAGTGATCTTCTGTCCAGAAGGCACAGTGAACTTGTCACCCTTGACAACCTTGCCATTCACCTTGATGACACTCTTCTCAAGAGAAGTAGGCATAGGACGAGGAAGGTAGACAGTACCTTCAGTGTTACCATTCTTGGGTGCGCGAACAGTCATCTGCAAAAGACCAGACTTGAACTTCCAATCGACCTCAACGTTTCCATGCTCAGTAGGAACACGACCCTTGGCCCACTCCAGACCCAGAGTAAGAGGCTTGACATCCCACTTCTTGTACCCAGGTTCAACAGCCTGAACACCGAGAACGTGTCGGCTCAGCTCAGCAGTAGGTCCATTAGCCCAGCCGTGGCAGAGAGAGGTGCCTATTCCCAGACCAGGTGTACCATCGGGGTCAAGAGTCTCCCAGAAGCAGTTGGTGTAGTTGGCATGGGCAGGGTCAGCCATGGGAGCCCAAAGACTCTTTAACAAACGGTTGACAATCACGTCGTCATCGGACTCGAAGGCTGCCCGGAGGTGATAAGCAGAAGCGTAAGGGCTGAGCTTCTGAGCGAAGCCGGATTTGGCGGTAGCGTTGCTGAAGGCCAGAGGTCCAGCCTCGAGCTGAAGTTCCTTGTTCATAGTAGAGAGCAGAGAAGTGGCTGAAATGTTGTTGCTCTGGGGAATGCCGGCGAGGATAGCCAGGGCGTTGGCGTCTTGGGCGAAACCAGTAGTGATCTCGTCGCACAGAACATAAGCTTGAAGGGTATCGTTCCAGAGGTTAGAGTGAATGGCCTTGCGCAGGTTGTCAAGACGAGTCTCGTAAACAGTGGTGTTGACGCCAGCGGCCTTGAGGAGATGCTGAGTCTGCTGCAAGCTGTAAGCATAGAGCGCGTTGAACTTGGAACTCGCGCCGGTCTGGGGAGGATCGTAGTAGTTCCAGTCTCCAGTGAATGCAGGGTTGTCGAGAGTGAAAAGACCGTTCTCCAACTGCGAGTGCGCCCAGTCCAGCATAGCCGTAGTGCGGGGCGCCCACTCCTTAGCAAACTTCTCATCGCCCAGAACCTCATAGTTCTTAGCAAGGGCATTGATGAAGTTGAACGAGTAACCAATAAGACCAGTGATGTTGACGTCCAGAAGTTCCTTAAGGGGCTCCTGCTGGATCTTGGCGGTTGGGATGAAGAATCCGGGAGTTGTCTGGTAAGAGCCTAGAAGGTCGAGTGAACCTTCGACGAAAGACTTGCCATAGGTGCTGGCGTAGGTCGAGCCAAGTGCGACGTCGAGATCACCAGTGTAAGCGATTCTATCGCGTCTGGAACCATCAACGATGGTATCGGCGGGGTTCGTTCCCATGTGAAAGTCTTTCAGGAAGCTAGGATCCGTCAAGTTGTTAGAGTAGATCTCAGTTCCGTCGAGAGTCGCAGCCTGGAGGTTGCGGAAGTAAGCGGAGTGACTGAGAGGAGCACCGAGACCAAACGAGCCGAAGAACTTTTCGGTCTGGCTGAAGTCGAGGACTGTCTTGTTGTTGACCAGGATGGAAATCTCGGTCATGTTCACCTTGGCATGGACAGACATCCACTCGCCGACCTTGGCATCGGCAGAAGATGGGATTGATCCGGACTTTGAAGCACCTGTGGCTGTGACCTTCCCAGTCTTGACGTCGCAAGTAACAACAATAGCATCGTTGAGAGTATCCGACAGAACTGAGAAGCTGAACTCCCCAGTGACAGGCTTGACTTGGAAATCAAGCTGGTAGGCAGTGAGCTGAGCAGCCGCAGCAGTGCCGAGGGCCTGAGGCGCAGAGCTCTCAACAAGAGATCCTTCCTTGGAAACCTGCCAGAAGTCGGGGATAGTGTCCTTAGGTATCTCAGTAAGCTGAGCGGTTCTGGCGCCCGTGAGCCAGATGCGGTTGTAGTCCTCGTCGGAGCACTCAAACCCTCCGGGGAGTTTGGTGAGGGGCGTGGTATGTACGGTCGGTTTCACACCGATCTTCCTGAGACGCAGCTCTCCATGCGAAGAGAGGTTCAGTTTCTGGTAGCGGAAAGTTCCCTGGATAAGACGGTTGCTGAAAGTCTCGCGCTTCGTGATGTTGTATCGGTTCACACGGTAGGTTTCCATGGCAGCTGCCAGAGGAAGAGGTCCATCACTCTGAGATGGGAGTCAGGCTATTGACATAACATTCATGGACTGCATTTACACACCTGGTAGTTGCTAAAGGAATGCTTGGACTCTGCATAGGTGAGCTCAAAGGCCGAGGTATCACCAGAGGCAGAGACAACCTCAAAGGTAGGATGACCCTCGAAATTCTCGCCGTAGTCGAGGATCATGATATGAGGTTTCTTTCCATCAGATTTGAGAGACACAGTTTCTTTAGAACCGTAGACAACTGCATTGTTATCCGCCCTTGCAACCGGTCCAGCAAGAGCTGAGCCGGCTACAAGCAGCAGCGAAGCTGTAGCTTGAAGAAGCATTAGGATGTATAAGTAGTATAAAGAAAATAGTAAAAAGAGAGATAGTAGTTGAGATAATAAGCAAAGGAATGTTGATTGAATGATACTGTGTTATTAGATCTAAATACTGAATAGACTTGCTTTACTTATACGTAAACCTGTATATGCAGATCGGTATTACATCTTCCATCCCAGATTTTTTTGCATGATATAATGATGTCATGAGCCACAGTACGGAGTGAACCGAGGCCTTTCATTTAAGTTCTACAGTCCACAGGTGCTACAAATGTGCATTTCCGCACTTTAGCTTTGTATCTCGCCCCGTAGCGGAAAGGAAATATTTACTCTCTATTGGCTCAATCGTTTACTAAGCGCCACGTGCCTATATCGATAAACAATAGCATACCCACAATGTCTCCCCTGTGGGCTTTGTTGTACCGATTTTACATTTGTAGCCCCTGGGGGCTGTGACCGTTTCAGTGGAGGGCCAAGAGGCCAAGAAGCGTTGTGTTGTGAACTAGGTTTTGGCAAAGAGCGAGGTTCGTTGCTGAAATGTTGAACGAGGAACGAGGTTCGCTCTCTTAGTCAAAGCCTAAACAAAGCGGGGTTTGCAGAGATCTACTGTTTTAAGTCAGTTTTCATTTCTGATCTCGTTACCGACTCCTGTTGATGGCTCAATGGGCCACGTATGCTTGGTATGCGAATGCGAAAATCTGGTAATTTTCTACCGAAAATTCGTAATCTGGACGAATGATGGAACCCTTATTTCACAGGATTTGCTTACTGCACTGTCAGCGACCTGACCTTGAGATCAGGACTAAACCCCAATGTCTCCGAGTTTGGTCTAAGCCACTAGGCCACATACATCCTCCACACCACAAGGACAAGATCAGCAGAGGCGTTACGAATTTCTGGGTCTCTTCCCCACAGCCTCTTATGATTCGTTACCAAAGTCGCTCCGCTAACCGAGAGCGAGGTTTACTCAGCCTGCTCATGCGTTATGTAACTGGTCTCGGTGTTGTTTTACCTTTGACCACATTGGCCAAGCTGTCCACCTAAATTAGTCTACAAGCTATCCCATTGAGTGCTCCCCCACTCGCTATATATTACTTACCGTACTTTGCATCTCCATCTAACGACCTCCTATGCTAAATCCGATCAAACCATGTCGAAACCAAGACCTCAATCTCCGTCCAAGGGCCAAGAAGCAGCTGAAAATGTCTTGGACGTTCCTTGGGACGCACCGCCTCCGTATGAGCTACATTCCTCAGGGTCAATCCTAGCTAGCACGTCGCGCGTCAATGGTACGACAACCCCCTCTTTTGTTCCCTTTGAGGCTATCGTGATGCTGACTCCGCCAAGACGAGGGAAAGGTCGATATTGAATTCTCCTCGCTACAGCCCGACGAAGTCAATCGCCTTCTGCCTCCAGACAAGGCCCAGGACATTGAACTAAGCAGAAGCTTTTCGGCCGCTGCTCCCTCCGAGCCGTGTCCAGCCCTCAACGTCGTCATTCAAGTTGTCGGCAGTCGAGGTAGACTCTCATGAGAATCTCATTTCCTTTCAGAACTAATCAAATTAGGCGATGTTCAACCCTTCATTGCCCTTGGCGTCGCTCTACAGCGCTACGGCCATCGGGTACGATTAGCTACTCATGACACCTTCACAGACTTTGTCCGTTCCTCCGGTCTGGAGTTTTACCCCGTCGGGGGAGACCCTGAAGATCTCATGGCTGTAAGACTATCGACCCATCTCCCAATACCCAACTACTAATCGCGTGCTATAGTACATGGTCAAGAATCCCGGATTGATTCCATCTATGGAAAGTCTTCGAGGAGGCGACATTGGTCGAAAGCGCGTCATGATTCATGACATGCTAAGAGGCTTCTGGAGCTCTTGTGTCAAACCAGACCTTGTATCAAATCGCCCCTTCGTCGCTGATGCTATCATCGCAAATCCGCCTAGTTTCGCCCATGTCCACTGCGCCCAGGCGTTGGGTATCCCGCTTCACATGATGTTCACAATGCCCTGGACAGCGACGAGGTCATTCCCTCATCCTCTAGCCAATATTCAGTCTCAGAACATGGATCCCAGGGCTTCCAATTATCTCAGTTACGGCGTTGTTGATCTAATGACTTGGCAAGGGTTAGTAGCATAACAATTTTCTTTTATCTTGCTTATGCTAACCGTCACAGACTTGGAGACGTCATCAACGCATGGAGAGTTAAGGACTTACACTTGGACCCATTAGCCGCCGCTGTTGGACCCGATATCGTTGGACTCATGAAGGTACCATATACTTATTGTTGGTCACCAGCTCTGGTCCCCAAGCCAGGTGACTGGGGAGATAGCATTGGTAAGAGTTCCCCAAGACACACGTTGACGGGTACTGAGGATTAACCGAACTAACTAGATATTTGCGGATTCTTCATGCGAGACGAACCCTCTTATACTCCCCCCCAAGACCTCGCAGACTTCCTAGCAAGAGGACCACCACCTGTCTACATCGGCTTCGGAAGTATCGTCATCGATGACCCAACGGCCCTGACAAACACTATCAAAGAGTCATGTAGGGTTGCAGGGGCCAGAGTAATTATATCCCGTGGCTGGAGCAAACTAGGTGGAGATGATCCTAGCACTGACTCTGTCTTCTACTTGGGCGATTGCCCTCACGGTATGTAGTCCGCCACAAGTCATCAGTCTATAACCTAACACTTGAACAGAGTGGTTGTTCAAGCGCGTTGCTGCTGTTGTCCATCATGGAGGCGCAGGTACTACGGCTTGTGGCCTCGTCAATGGCCGACCAACTACCATAGTACCATTCTTCGGCGAGTAAGTCTTTTTTTCGTCCCCTTGGCCAAACAGCTATACCAACATCTTCATAGTCAGCCGTTTTGGGGAAGTGTCGTTGCGTCCAACGGAGCAGGTCCATCACCTATCGCCTATAAGAGCATCTCAGTAGAAAAGCTCAGTTCAGCAATCAAGTTCTGCCTGAGTCCGGAGGCCCAGACTGCTGCCAACCGGATTGCGACGCAGATGAGACAGGAGAGCGGCGTTAACACAGCAGTCGAATCTTTCCATCGCCATCTACCCGTGGCCAACCTCACTTGCGAGCTCATTCCTCACAATGCTGCTAAATGGCAGTACGTGGCCAAGTCGAAGAAGGGTGGCAAGAGCCATATTAGGTTGTCAAATGCAGCCTTGAAGGTTCTGCTGGACGCCAAGAAAGCCAAGTTGACTGACTTTGAGCCGTGAGTTAATACCAATGCACGTATTGCTGATGACACTCACTTACACGTTCAGACTCCGACCGAAGGAATACCTCGTTGAGAACCAACGCTGGGATCCTGTAACAGCTGGAGCTTCATCAGTTCTAGGCACCATGACGGACTTCACCTCTGCCCTAGGCGGTGCCTTCATCGACCCCTTCAAAGACGTAAAACGTGTCCGACCAGATGGCACTCGTCGCGATGCAGGTACAGCGACAGCAGTCGCCAGCGGAAAGGCTCTGCAGGGTATGACGACCGCTGTGGTGAAGGGATCACTCGTGGATATCCCATTAGCGTTGACTGAAGGATTTCGCAATGCACCGCGACTATACGGAGAAAAGCCCGCGGATCATGGTCCTGTCACGGATTGGAAGAGTGGTAGCACGGTTGCAGCAAAGGTACGTCCCACCAGCATTGAAGTTGAGATGGGATACTGACATGGGCTAGAACTTTGGAGTTGGCTTCTACGAAGGCATAACTGATATCGTGACGAAGCCAATGAAGGGTGCCAAAGAAGAGGGCACTTTGGGCTTTTTCAAAGGCGTTGGGAAGGGGTCTCTCAACATGGTCACAAAACCAGGCAGTGGTAAGATGTATACCTCAGGCTTTTTGCAACATGGCAGCTAACAGCTAATTAGCAATGTTTGGTTTGCTGGCGTACCCGGCTCAGGGAGTGTATAAGAGCGTCCAGTCTATGAAGACGAACAAGGCGAGGGATGCGGTTGCAGCTGGTAGGGTTGAGTCTTTGTCGGATGCAGAGCAGGGCTCGATGCAACCAGATGCTGGCCAAGTTATTAGACGATTCCAGGAATTAACAGGGTAAATAGACTATTTGGCTTTTTCTTTAGACTTTAATAAATATATTAAAATTCTTATATTCTTCAACTTCTCTAATATACTTTAAAATTGTATTTTTATTCAAGATATAGCTTTATAGTCTGGAAGAATGGCATATTCTGCTTGTGTTTACTGTTTGTATAGGGTAAACGCTTATTCACTAGCCTCAACTCTCTTAAACGAGATTTCTCGTTTATCGTTTAGGAACGACGTAGTGGATCCTGTCGATCCACTAGTGAGATCCACTAGTATTTAGCTCCGACGCCAGTGCCAAAAGACGGGGACAGCTCAATTTTTTATCAATATTTTCATTTAACATTGGCATGGCAAGCATCGATCCTTTGTGCACGTAGGTGCAAGATGGTAACACGAGAACGAGAAAGTCAATTAAAATCTCCTCTCTGCCTATACTACCTGGTCACTCGACTTCATTATCCAGTCAACATTACCCCCCAAGTCCCTTGTCAACCTTCGTGACGTACGTGGCTGTACGACTTCCTTCTGCCTGACTCAGAAGACATCCCTAGTTACAACAGAAGATAGCTCAGACAGATTCCTTGCCATCTGTATGCTCCACAATGGCAGAGTTCTTGCCTTCGACTCGAGAAGAATGCATGTCAACTGCAGCATTGGGGCCATCAAAGATCCAGGCAATCTCCTCCAAAGAGGGTCCCTTTGTCTCGGGGAAGACGAGATAGACTCCAACAAACTCAATCATGACCCATCCGACGAAGATGATGTAGAACTTCCAGGTGATATCTTCAAGACCAATGGGCACGGTAAAGGTTGAAAGCATCATGAAGCAGAACTGGACGAAGTAGAAGAATGACAGTCCCTTGGTTCGCATGCGATAAGGAAGAATCTCGGGGATGTAGAGTCCAAGGTTACCGTTGAAACCGAGGTTGTAGGCGGGCGAGAAGAGGTAGAGGAACGCAACGACTGTATACGCGGCAGCTTTGTTGGAGTTGTCCTTGGCGAATACGGCACTTCCTGCAGTGATGCAAATGTCGATGACCCAGATGGCAGCCAGGGACCAGAGGAAAAGCTTGCGGCGACCGACCTTGGCAGGCAACGTGGCGAAGTAGATGGCACTGAACCAAGACAACATCTGGTTGGTAGCGTTGATGAGAGTCTGCTGAAGATCCGAGTTGAGTCCGACAGAGTGCAGGATGGGCGAGAGATAATACGAGACAAAGGCGTTACCGGACATCTGTGAGCAGATAGCAGCCCAGACCATGATAAACATGCGCCGGCGGTTACCGGGAGTGCTGCCCAAGTCCTTGAGGAAGACAACGATGTTGTTGTGCTCAGATGCCTCTGCATTCAGCGTCTCAAGAATCTCATTGTACTCGAATTGAACAACAGGGTCAGACGAGTCGCCCTCGCCATGGTACTTGGCAAGCATCTGAAGAGCCTCGTCGTTGCGGCCCTTGCTAACGAGCCATCGGGGCGACTCTGGGACAAACCAGACAAACAGAAGCTGGATGATTGAGGGAAGGCCCTGCAGCGCCGAGGGAATGCGCCAGGATGCAGTGCCGTTGATGCGGAAAGTGCCAAAAGTGCACCAGCCAGCAATGATGGAACCGACAGAGTAAAAGGTGAGGAACAGAGCTGTAGCCGTACTTCGCTGAGCAGGGTGCGCAATCTCAGTGATGTACGGAGCGCCAACTCCAGCGACGACAACACTGCCTGCACCGATGATGATTCGTGAGATGATGAACATGGCGATATTCATAGCACCACCCTGGATAGCTGCACCAATACAGCAAAGAAAAGCGCCAGTAGCTAGACCCCATCTTCGCCCAAAGGTATCGGCCGAGGGGGAGATGAGAAACGTGCCGAGGATACCACCGAGGGGATAAGCAGCGTTGAAGAAACCGAGCATAGCGCCTTTTGGAGTGCCGAAGTAAGTCTGCCAATGGCTGACGGACTGAAGACCGTTCATCATACTTCCATCGAAACTAGATATCATACATATTAGCTTAAGAGTGAAATGAATATGGGGTACGGTAGTGGACTGACCCTTGGGAAAAGATCGACAGAAGTGGGATCAGCATGAGAAAATTGAGGGTGCGCAGATTGGGCGACTTCCACCAACGCTTGGTGTTAACAGGCGAAGGCGGGAGAGCCATGGTGTTGGTTACTTCAGGTGCAGCCATTGCGCATACAAGATAGACAGACAGTAAAAGTTTGCCAAGGTCAAGATTGAACGACTGGGATGAGAATAAGAGTCTGGCGCTGGCGGCTCAGCGCATGGCTATATACATCCTCCTCACTCGCCACGGCCTGTACTCGGGACCACTTCGACCGAGAACCAGCCTCTCCCCCCCCTCCTCGGTCGATTCCCATGGGGTTCATTGGGGAAAATCTGGGGTACGCTAGCAGAAAAGCTCAAGGGTGCTTCTGGACCTGTCAGTCTGGACCATCACGTGGGAAGACTGGGCCGCCATTTAAGGGCCAACATGCCCCGAAGTTTCTGCACGTAAAATGCAACCTTGACGGCGAAACATAGACCGAAAGTAACCATGGCCTCGTACGTTTACCCTTTGTTTGTTTTTTTACTGATGCTTTTCGTATCAGGTTCCCCGGAAATAGGCAATGTGGAGAAAAAAGCTAATTTACTGACCGTGCAGATGCGAGAGGTGCAAGCAGCGCAAGGCAAAGTGCGACCGCCGATTACCGACGTGTCAGCGCTGTGAGAAGGCAAAGGTTGAGTGTGAGTACGGGGGCAGGCGGAAGCCGGGGTTCCCAGCTGGACATCGCCAGATGCTGGAAGACAAAATCGGTAATTTCCATCACTTTCTGCCAATCTTAATTTTTCATCCTAGTGTTATTTGTGAGGCTAAGGTGACATATCGGCTGACTGATTGATGTTCCAGAGAAGCTAGAGTTCGAACTACGCGCCATTCGCAGCACGCCGAGAACGAGCACATCAACTGATCAGCCACCTCCACAAGACACAATCGAAGTCGAGACCAAATCACCCAATGACCAGCCAATTCCTTCAATGCCCGTCGGTGAAGCATCACCTACCTTTGAGCGCACCCGCAGAGTCACTGAGCGCAGACCCCCAACTGACCTCGTCGTTTCCCTCGCCTCTCTTTACTTTCGCCACATCCACCCATGGTTTCCCTTCCTAGATGTCCAGCGCGTCTGCGCCGACATGGGCTCTATGGATGAACCTGCGCTGCTGTACTATGCTCTCTTTGGGGTCACGTTGCCGTACTCGTTTGACTCGCGTCTTGATCAGGCGTCGAGCGATTCTTTTTGGAAGTATTCTAAGCGCAGTATATTTGTTGATGTGCTGGAGGAGCCGTCGTATAGTTCGCTGGAGGTTCTTACGGTACTGGCTTTGGACATTTCGGGCATGACGCATGGACCTCAGGTCTGGGGTCCGTTGGCTGTTGCTACAAAGCTTGCCGTGCAGCTCAAGAACACGGATGGCCTTGTCTTTCGCACGTCGACAGAGGCTGAAAGGGGTGAATCGCTGAGCAAGAGTGATGGTATCTTCAGGCAACGGTTGTTCTGGGCTATATACGCCCTCGATTGCATCATCTGCATCACCACGAACCATCATTCGACCTTGGGCGACGATCATGTTCATCACTTTCTACCTGCGCGACAGCAAGTCTGGAGGGAGAATCTGTCAGAGGTAGACGATGCATCGCTTACTCCAGCGTCTGTGTTCAGCTACCAACTGGAGCTATTCGATCTATCCCGAAGAATCCACAGAGTAGGAATGGGATACAGCACCCTCTACAACAACCAAGAGCTGGAGTCGACTTGGCTGACCGAGTTTCATAACATGGCAACTGAACTAAATTTGTGGATGGAGACTCTACCTTCTCGGCTATTCTGGCATAACCATAACATTGTCGAGGACCGTGTGCCAAGCGCTATCCGCCCAGCTACGTTCATGCTGTACGGATACTATTATGCTCTGGATATCTACCTTAACGGCTATCTCGCCATACCATGCCACTTCAACTTCCAATCCGATGCGCATCTCGAGATCCGTCGCCAATGTTCAGAGCGAAGTCTCACCAGCGTACAAGCCTTGGCTCAGATCGTCACCAAAGTAGCTGATCAAACAATCGATAAGCTCGGCTGGCCCTTTGCCTGGTCCGTCTGGGTAGCCGCTCGCTTCCTGACAGCACGGCGATACTTCACAGGAGAGACCAATCCCGAGGCCGCAGCACAAGCCTCACTGTTCACCACCTTTCTGAGTACCATGGGTCGCTTCTGGCAGATCAGTGCCAGCTATGCGAGGATTCTGCGCCGAGCGACTTCTGATCTTGACGCAGGCACTGAACAGGGGCAAGGGACAATTCTTCAGCTCATGGCTGATCTTCGAATCCCGACGTCTCACATTGAGGATCAGTTTAGGCCAGATTCTATGCTGCATGGGGTGATTAGTCCGGGGCAGTCTGTTTCGACATATGATAACGCCAGCTACATGGACGTTGAGAGATTGGATAATCTTCTTCCTGTTTTCGCCGACGATGCCTGCTTTGACATGTCGCAAGATCAGGATAATTGGTTTCGCATGCCCTTGTTTGCATCGTCAGCGTATCAACAATTCAACGCGACAGAGCAGGAATAATGTTCAGTTCTAACTTGATATTGACTTTCTATTGTCTCAAATAATAACCTAATTTCTAAGATCTTGTCCATGTAAAGCTCATGCTCTGGGAGCTCTTCTCAACCATCCCCGGCCATCCTGGCAATTTGACATGCACAGCAATTGACTCGTCTAACCCCTCGATACTCAACGTGACTCGCGTCTCTCCATCTAAAGAGCTCCAGCCAACCTTAGCCAACACCATCTTGCCCTCTCTATGGAACGGAACCGTTGCTTCGAGGGATGTATAAAGACCCAGGCGCGGAGCAAACTCTATCTCCTGCCATCCTGCCTTCGCGGGCCGTATCCCCGCGACCTCGGCCAAGAACTCGTAGATAGGAGCGCTGCCCCAAGCGTGACAGTCTGAGCGGTGTGAAACATCGTCTTCTTCCCAAGTTGTTAGACCGAGAGATAATTGGTGACGCCATGGCTGCCATAGAGCATGAAACAGCTCATCATATAAAAACCCTCCTGCGGCACTGATGGCTCGAAGTGTGTAGAAGGACATAGAAATTGACGTCTCGATGAGTGGCGCACCGCTTTGAGAACTTCCTAGGGCGCGCTTAAGCAATATCTGAGCGCTGTCACCACATACGGCGCCGCTGAGAACTGCCCAGACCTGGTTATGCTGGCTGCGGTCAATTTGAGGGTCTGAGCAAGCAGCAATGCTGTCGGTAAAGTATTGCCCATCAAAACAATGCCGTTTAACCGCATCGGAAATCAGCCCAGCCCGGCGAGAATACTCTTCCGCAAGGGAAACTCGGCCCGCACAATCTCCCTGCAGCTTGGCTGCCAGTCTTAGAGTGTACGCATATAAGCTGTTTGTGTATGTCGAAACACCGGACTTTTCCACTGACGGCGGAATACCGTATGGTCGCCACTGCTCCGCCCAGTCATGAAAGTTCCAAACGCCCTTCTCATTCCCAAGACTGACAAGATCTAGTCGATGATCGATGCGTTCGTGGAAATACGCCAGTACAGCGTCCACAACAGGTAAAAGAGGCCGAACAAATGCCTTGTCGCCATAGTAAAGGAAGTGGTCATGTAGCATGCAGATCCAGTAGAGGGAGAAGTGAGGGATAATCTGTAATTGAGTGGACGGTGCTCTACTGGCTGTAAGTCCAATGCGAGGCTGGAACGAGCTATGAAGCTGCACGATTGCCTGTCTGGCCAAACGATCATCGCCAGATACATGGTAAGTGAAAAGACAAGAGCTTCGAGTGTCCATGGCGTATTGGAGCTGTTCGTAAAAAGGGCAGTCCTCGTAGCAATCATGCATGCAGTTTCGTAATGTTCGGATACTCGTGTCGTACAACGCTTCCAACGTTCCGTCGTCTGAGGTCGTGCTTATCTTTGACAGTACGTTCAACGGGTAATTCACAACGTCAATATCGATGCCGCGCATGATCAGACCGGACGATCCAGTCTCGATGTTAAGTCTCATGAAGCGAAAGGTGCGCCAATGAAAAGGCATGTAGATTTCCTCCGTCTCTTCACCGTCGTAGTAGCCTAGACGTGCGTTCCCATCCTTTCCTTGAAATGTATAGATATCCTTGGGGCCGATGAGGAACTTGCTTGTATCACATCTGTTGCCCTTGCGACGGAGATATGGAACCAGCACTGGAGTATCCTCATAACTTTCAGAGTAAGTTACGGTAAGGCAAGCGCCTCCAAACTCCGGTCGGACGAAGCGGAAGCGGATAAAGGCGGTGGTATGAACGGGAGTCTCAAGGTCGAGCTGATGACTTGATCGAGCAGGAAGAAGGAGTTTACTGTCTCCGGACTGTGTACCCAGCAATCCTGTACTCCAGGTCCCATGGGGCAGGCCGCTCTGAATGTTATGAATATCGCTGAAGGAAGACCTCTGGCCCCTCATAGGCGGGATGAGAGGTGGCGATAATTTCCACGGCGCTGTGACACCAGTGGAGTTCTGGAAACGGAGCAGTATCGCTGGAATCCAATCTAATGACGTATTGCGAGATGCAGAAACCAATTCGTACACGTGAAGAAAGTCATCTTCTTCCTCGTCGATGCGTAGCGTCACATTGTCATCTATCGCCGTTTGCCAAAGCTCACTACTGCGGATCTGCGGTGCCCAAACCTCATCATCAACAGTAGTTGCGATTTTGACACCACCTGTTCCCAGGCGTGGAAAGCTAGTCCCGTACGACGTCCCGTGGAAGAGTCGGAGGACATGAATCGCGATGTGATTCTCGCCCAGGCGTAAATACGGGCTGATGTCGACCTCATCATAGAACCAGAGACTCGCATCTCCCTTGACAGGTCCAAATGCGACCAATTGTTTATTGACGTATAGCTTATATCGTGTATCGGCCGTGATCTGAATCGGAAGCGAAGTCGGTATCCCCGAGTTGACAAAGAATGTCTTGCGGAAATGAACGAAGCGACCGGCAGTAGACGTGGCTTTTTCGATGAAAGCGGGATTCCACATCCAAGATGTGTCGAATTGTTCGGCGGCCATGATGGGGATAGTCTCGATAACAAGTGAGGAACTAAGAGAAGGGTCTTTGGAGGGGCAAATGGACAATTCCTCAGTCATTGTTAAGCGTAATTTGAATGTGGTGGCACTCGCATGACCCACGTTGGGCTGGGGCGCCCTTCGGATGTTGTAAGACCGAGACATGCCTCGTTTAACGGGAGCGAGCGGGTTGACATGCGCCGACCAGCCCCGACCCATTCTGTTTCCACAGAATTGAATTATCATCTTGGCGATATGCTTAACGAGGCCTAATTGTCAGAGTTTTATGGCCTTATCCTTTGACGATTGTTTATCGGAAGATTCGGACTATAAAGATGGAGAGATGCTGTATCAAATTCTCTCATACTGGAACAACATCATACTGGGTCCTTGCCACAAAATCTTGCCATGATGTGGTCAATGCACTAGTAGGATTTCTGTCACGCCATTCCCAATATTCGCGACAAACTGTGCTTGCCAAGCTAACATTTGCGAATCCATGGCGGTCTTTTCTCTTGAACCAATTCAAGGCACGCATCTTGTGCTCCTCGTCATAGCATTCAGTGGTGATAACCAAGCACGGCCATAGGACAATGCATCCATCAAGATCAGTAGCCACATCCTCTGCTGCTTCAAGATGAGCCAACGCTTCAGACACGATATCCTTCAGTTGCTCCGGCGGTTTATGGCGAATGCGTCGTTGGAAGTGTATTATTGTAGCGTAGTGCCAAACAGAGGCATAGTGTTGACTGATGAAGTTGATCTTTTCACTGCGGAATTGATTGTGTTGTGTGCTCGGGCCGACTTTGAGATAGATCTGAAGTTCTAGCTGATCGATCAGAGCGAGATCTCTAGTGACATCTTGTTTCGAGAGCGTGTTGATTTGAGAAATGATACCGACGACATCCTTTGTCACACTGTGATGCTTCGAGACATAGTCCTCGGTGGTGGGGAGTTGAGACACCATATCTACAAGGTCATACTGTGTGTCAACATCGCCTAACACGATCAGACACAGACACTGCAGAACCACAACGTGTAGGTCAGATCCTGGGTCCAGGCCTTGATAGAGTTTCCCCTGTACTATTATCCTTAGCGCAGCTTGTATATGACCTCTCCAGCTCACAGGATGTCCCGTCATGGTATCCTGCATAATGCACATCGCTATAGCCGCCAGAATAGAGGTATAGTCCATGCCTTTTGGGTGCGAAATGGACTCTTGCAGATTCTGTAGTGCAATCTGGGCATTCCACGCAGATTGTGTATTTTCCTTGTCGTGCCGAAGGGTGTTCAGATTATGCGCCGCAGCAGCACAAACACCATGTAACACTGCAATGTGACTCTTGGACGTGCCACTGACGCCTTCGGAAGCCAAGCGCAGATATATAACTCGATATGGGTTGTCTAAAGTGTCGATTGGAACCATGTTTCTGCACATGTGGACTAGCCAGTGATGGATCAGCTCGGTTTGTTGTCGAGACATGGAGATGGGGTTGAGACTGGCTTGTGGCGGCGGCACTTCTTGCACGGAACTAAACGGCGTATTATTGAATTGGAACTGATGTGCCGATGGGTAACCCTCTAGGGACATGGCTGCAGCGGAAGTGAAATCGCTTTCCATGTCGAATGCATGGATCTCGAGTTCTGCCCATAATGGCGCCTGTGACTCTAGGTCGAAAGATCTTGGGCCAAAGAACCCTTCTGCTGAGAAAAGCTCATCTAGTACCAGATCATTATTTTCATCAACATAATCTTCATTCGAACTGGTAGTCTGATACGCAGATATGTCAAATATGGTGACATCTGATGTTGCGTCATTCCTGCTCTCTGGTAATGAGTGCTGGCTTGTACCTATCAACCAGTCGCTCGAGGAGGGCGTATATGAGTTATCGGTTGATGTTTCTCCCACGAGTCTTTGATCTTCTTGGCTTTCCTTTGTATCAAAGTACCGTGGTTCCGAGGCCTCAAAATCAGCGCTTTTTCCAACGCGGAATACAGAGAAAGGTCCAAAGGTCTGTGTTTCATGGCTAGCTTCTGTATAGCAGCATTTGTTGATCATATCATCCAGGTCGTCTGGTGGTATTTCTGCGCCCTCCGTATCGAGATCAATAAGGACTCTGAAAGGAGTTTCTCCCCCGTTGCCTTGCCATGTAAGGCGGACACCATAGCCCTCGCAGATTCGACCTGCTTTAGTGCAGCGGTTGCAGATTGGCTGGGCCTCGTCGCACTTGACTCTGCGGGCGCGACATGTCCAGCATCCTGTGAATGTCTTGGACTTCTTCCTCATGATGTGAATTGGTGGTCCCCAAGCTTGCCGTGTCGATAACTCGGTATTGAGTTCTGGGCAGAGTTAATAATTCGTCGTGTTCATATGAATGGCCCCAGCATACTTTGTCTTGAAGTTGTTGTTAGAAAACGCGGGGCAACCGGGGCTGTTCATGCGGAGTTCTCTGGGTTGTTATGCTTATCGGCGTCCGCGGACTGTGCCTAGCGTAAGATGGGGTATCGTCTTTCCCGATATGGAATGAATTCACTGGCTAAAGTTACTCGATTGGTATTCAGTCTTATCATGATATGTACGTATTGAAAGACTATTGATTAGAGCTTTCCCGCTGTAAGTGTCTTTGCAGCATTCATCAACGCCGTGCCAGTAGAAGAAACCCTCTCAAGACTCAGACTCATGATCTCAACTACATTACCCCACGGGTCCTGTGTATATATCCCCTTATGGCCCTCAAGCCCAAAAGTTGAATAATCCATCCATCCTCCCAATGTCTTTCCACCCTCATCTACAATTTTCTTCGCCAATGTTTCAGGATTTCTATCCGTAACACAAATGTGGAAAACACCAGGCCTTGTATACTTAAACTCCTCATCTCGAGACTTTGGCGACGGGTCAATGAACTGGAAGCATTCGATGCATACACCGTTGCCAGTTGTGAGAATCGCGAATTTGAGTTCTTGGAGTGATGGAGGGTATGAGACGAAGATTGTCTCGAATGGCGCTGGGTCTTTTGCTCTGATGCAATGCTGGATCTCACCAATGACTTCAAAGCCGAGAACGCTTTTATACCATTTAACAAGTCCTTCAATATCAGGGCAAGAGAGTGCTATATGGTTGATTGGGCGGTTTGTAGGTTCCTGGACCAACTTAGCTGTGACCTCTAATACCGTGATCTTTTCCAAGTTCGAACCACGTACCAGTTGGGACATCTTTGGAATTGACACAGGAGTTAGACTGTAGAAGACCTTGTATTCATGGGACCTGCTTCCCTGATATTATACTCAGGTGACGAGCTTCGTTTATATATGTAACTTCTTATTTCTGTGTTCACATACTCATCATAACTCGAGGCAACCTGCCTGCTTGAGATTCGGGGTAATAATGTTCTCAGAACGGCTCTTGGAGTAAATTTTCCGAAAGAGGCAATCCAAAACGACCCGGCTCGTCAGCGGGCAGTTCAGAGGGGCAGGGTGCCCGCGGGTGCCGATGCGGGGTCGGAGATGGCACCCACCCTTGGATCTCTCTAGAGTCAAGACCGTTGATCGTCGGTCCATTGGCTCCAACTACAAGACCGTGATGGACTTCAGCTCTTAAGCAAGATTCATGTCGTAAGTACAGATGGTGTAATATGCAACGAGGACGCTCTCGATAAGTGTGAGTTCTCGGTTGGAAAGAAATTTACATAATACAAACAAGACATTTCGGGCAGTATACCATCGGCCTATATAAGCGGCGTTGAGAGCATCGTACTATATGTGCAGCGTCTTTATCACAGAGATTTAAAACAAAGCCTTCCAATTTGCATTCCTGAAGCTGTCTGGGCTACCTATAGGCTTGCAACCAACGCTGTCCCTTTTATCAGCTTCTTGGTCTCCTCCTCGCAGAATATGAACATATCCAAAGCTTCCTTGACCATGCGAGCGGCTTCCGAGTCTTTTTCCAGAGCTCGATCTAGCGCCTTTCCTCCATCAGCCAATAAGTCCACTGTCAGATCCTTTGCTGACCGTCCTCCCTCTTCATCCAGATTGCGACTAAGCAGCTCACCCAGTCGGGGCGACGGGATGAGTACATCACCAGCATATGGGCTTTTCATGGCGGCCACCTTGGGAGTTACTGGCAGTGGAGTTTTCCCAGGTGTCATAGTCTTGAGCTCCTCCAATAGGTCCTGGGAAATGGTTGCAGAATGACAGCCGAGTTCGGCCGAGGCGAGAACCTCTTTGTAGGAGCGAAAGCTGATGCTGTCAGCAAGGGACTAGGCATGTATGGTGATAAGTGTCCTTACCCGGCATTCTTGATTAAAGGTTGGTTTTTACCTGTGGCGGCAAACAAGGTCTTGTATGCTTGGACCATCTGGGCGATGCGATGCGAGAACGGGTGCTCCAATGCAGGGTCCTGGACATCAGGCCACAGCTCCGGGTTCAAATGAGTACGTATTTCTGATAACGGACAGTCAGCTAAGGTAATGTGCGATAGGGAAAGTAATCATCTCCCTTACCGTTGTAATACGGGCTGATATACAAACAACCAGCCTGGCTACAAGCCACAGCCTGGGCCACGCTGAACACGCCGGTACACAAGGTTGAAATGCCCTCATCTTGAAGAATCCTGGCAGCGTTCAGTCCAGGACCTGTAGCCATGATCTTGATACAGTATCTGTTCTTTGGGATCTCAGCCTTTTCAAACTCAGATGCGTACAGACGAGCATGATCCAAAGTCTCTTGAAAGCTGTAAGCAGCTGAAGGACTAGTTTGGACCAAGACGCGGCCTTTGATCAGGTTGATATTTCTTTTGCAGAGGTGGACGGCCTATCATAGTTAGTTTTCGATGGGGGGCTTGGGAGTAACTGTCTTACAAGTCGCGAGAGTATGGCAAGGAAACCCTTGTTCTGAAGTTCAAGGGCCGTGGCTTTGATCAACTCTGCGTTTGATGAATCCTGGAGAGCTAGAGACAACCAGATGGGATTGCAGGTTTGATCATTCAGTGTGATTGGGAGAGATCGTATAAACTCGGTGTTAAGTGTATCAACGTCAATATTGACAACACAGTGGGTTAATAAGACGCAAATACCGAGGGGCATTCCAGGAACTCACTCTTTTGCTCAATCTCATGCAAGAAGCTATTGTCAGTCTGACGCGTCATGATGCTGGATGGTTGGGATCACAAATTATGCAAGTGAAATGAAAGGTAAATTATAAAGCTGAAGGCTATATTCCTCTCTTATCTCTGAAACACAACTTCTTATAGTAGTTCTCCTGCCGAGGTTCACCTCTGCTTAAATCTGGGAAGAGTGAATGCCGATTCAGCAGCAGTGTGATAGTAATAGGCTTGAAGATCATAACTCACAGTTGCACAAGCCAGTCAAAGCTCCCCAAACAGGTTAGTCGCATAATTGTGGATCTCGCTGTGAACTGCCTGAACTGAAGAGTTGGTGGTGTGGAGCTTAAGACCTCTATTATCCTGACCCTCCGAGAGGGAAATACATGAGACAGGCTAAGATGATATCACATTGCAGGCTCGGTCGTTGTTTCCTATCAATCTTCATGCGTTGAAGAGGGATCGCTCGATATCGTGCTATACGTGATCCAAATCAGCTAATCCTGAGAGACCTGGCAATCCACAAATGAGCTGCATAGGCAGACCTCGGATAAGAGAAGAGCATTTTAGCGCTGCAATAATCTATAAATCTAAGACCCAGAAATATGTATTTCCTGTAGCTTCTAGTAGAGTGACTCAATGAAACGACAAGTTCTTCGCACATTCACATTACTTTCTGACTCTTACATCATCTCAAATTCCTACCCTTTACACAAAATGACACTATTTACCTCATCGCCTACCACGCAGTGGACACATGAGCCCGTCGACGTAGCTATCGTCGGTGGGGGCTTCAGTGGTCTTGCTGCAGCTAAGGACCTCGTCGCTGCCGGCAAATCCGTCCTTGTCCTCGAAGCCCGAGATCGCGTCGGCGGAAAAGTCTACGACGTGGAGGTGAAAGACGGAAATGGTCACAAAGTAGAAGCCGGAGCAGAATTTGTCTGCAAGAACCACAAAAGGCTTCTTACTCTTGCCAGTGAGCTTGGCATTAAGACGTTCCCGACATACATCGAGGGCAATATGCTCATGTGGATACCTAATCAGGGCCCTCTCCTCTATGACCCTGTCAAGACGCAGGGATTGCCACCGCTATCTGAAGAGGACATAGCGATTCTGGCAGATATCACAGTCCAGTTCAATGAGATGGCAAGTGAGATCGACGTGCATCAGCCTTGGATGCACCCAAAGGCAAAGGAATGGGATCGTCTCACACTGTCCTCATGGCTCGATGGCTTTACGCGTGATGGTGTAGCGCGAGGGGTAATTGATATGACAAACAGAGCTGTCATGTCGGCAGAAGGGGAAGACGTTTCACTATTGAGCGCTGTGATCAATGTCGCGAGGACTGGAGACGCGGAAACGAAAGGTCGTATGGAAATGTTGACCAATGTCAAGAATGGATCTCTCGAAGAAAGGATCGAGGGCGGACCACAGAACATCGCTATCAAACTAGCTGAACGCCTTGGCAGTGACAGAGTTCGCCTTCAGGCACCTGTTCGACAGATTCTCCAGAACGACGATGGATACCTCGTTGTGGGCGATTCATTCCGCATCCAAGCACACAAGGTTATCATCGCCATACCCCCCACGCTGGCAGGTCGCATCGTCTACCAGCCCCCGCTTCCCGCCGCGCGAGACCAGCTATGCCAGCGCGTCCCAATGGGTTCCATCGGAAAAGTCATCGCAATCTACAAAACCCCATTTTGGCGTGATCAAGGCCTCAGCGGCGAAGTCGCAAGTCTCGAGGGTGTATCCCAATCCACATTCGACAGTTCCCCACCTGATGCAAGCTTCGGAGCCATGATGGGCTTTCTAGAAGCTAACGAGATGCGAAGACTCGATGATGCCTCTGAAGAAGACACCTTTGCTGCTGTGACAGAAGACTTTGTTAGATACTTTGGCCCCAAGGCGAGGGAGGTCCAGTCTTGGGTACTGCAGAGATGGGACAATGAGGAGTTTTCGAGAGGCGGCCATACGGGATTGTTCCCACCGAATGTCTGGACTCAGTTTGGACCTGCGCTGACGAAGCCTGTTGGAGGGATTTATTTTGCTGGGACTGAGGCGTCGAGCTATTGGGCGGGTTTTATGGAAGGTGCTGTGATTGCTGGTGAGGCGGCGGCTCAGAAGATACTGAGCAGCTTCTGAGAGAATCGTAGAGACTCTAATGTGGACAACTTGAAGGATAGACAGACTACTATGAGAATGAAATGAATCGCTTTCTTAGGTATCGACACAGCCGATCTTTATGAAAGGATTCTGATCAAGGTCGCCAAAGTACTGTAATGATGAACATCTACTAAGTGTTCTTGATTAAACATCGATTAGAAGAGTACTCAAGAACGAGGTATCTCAGTAAAAATATCCAACTACAAGCATTCTGATATAAGCGAGACACCTAATATAGACAAGGTACACTGCTACTAATCCCAATCCATCATTTCAATGACTACTCTCGTCATAAGATAGCGACTGTTTAATCCTTGTGATCAACAGCTGGCCCAACCTTCTCCGATACATAATCACTCTCGAGCGCGAATTCTAATGGCAAAGTTATCAGGCGCGTTCCTGAAGAAATGGACTACAGTTGAGTACTTACGGTCAGCTTTGGTATACTTGAACTTTCTTGCTGGTACTCGGTTCTCAAAGAGAATGTCGATCTCACCAAAGGTACGGTCCTTGGTCTCGGGAAGACGGAACCAGCACCAGAGGAGACAAAGTGCATTCGTTCCGGCGTAGAAAAGACCTGTCTTTGAACCCCAGCCCCAACCTGTGCGCATTGTTAGCTTCTCTCCTTAAGTTCCGACGTGGTAGAACTTACCAGATGCCGAGATCATCCTTGGCGTAACAGAGTTGTTGAAGATGGCAGTCAGGTTATACACAAACCGCCCGATAACTATAGTCTTATACCTAAGCCGTCCCGAAGGAGTCTCGGCCACAATAGGATAGCACACCGGCCCAATGGTTATCATATTGCAAAGAGTCGACACCACAAAAAGCAGGCCAACAGCAAGATAAGCATCCTTGCTGGTGGACCATCCAAGAGCTCCAATGGCAATAAGGCAGCAGAACATAAACACAAGTCCACTCATATAAATAGTCGCACGTCCGAATCGAGGAAAGAGAACAAAGCAAATCAGGCCGCCGATGATGTAGCATGCTGAGAGGGAGATGTTGAGGTTGAATGACTGGACTTGGGACCAGCCTGCGGCTTGGAGGAAGACGACAACGAAGCCAAGAATGGCGTTTCCGCAGAGGATCTGGGCAGCCCAGACAACGCAGTTCTGCGAACAAGTCAGCATGAAGCGATAGAGTAGGTAGTGAGGGTTCTTACGATTTCGGTCCGTCGCAAGTTGGTGCCCTTGAAGCATTCAAGAATAGAAGCTCCACGAGTTTCAGCCTTTTCCAAAGCCGTGGTATGTTGTATGTAAGCCAAATTGGCCTCAATCTCTCCTTCCCTGTCAACATCGTCTGATGCAAGTCGTCGTAGGGATGTCTTAGCGAGCTCGATTTTACCGCGACGGACAGCGTTCCAGGGAGACTCGGGAGCGAAATACGCCACGAAGAATAATGGTACTGGCCAGACCCATTGGAGGTAGAAAGGCAACTTCCAGGCCAAGTTACCTTCGATGTTCAGGCATGCGCGGACGACGCCTGATGAGAGCAGGATGCCGAGACCCCAGCACATGCAGACCCAGGCGGTGACGTAGGGACGGAGGATCGTGGGGACGACTTCGGAGGCGTAGGTAGTAGACAGAGTCTAACGCACGAATGCATCAATATAGCTCCATGAAGTGGAAGGGCATCGTGCTCACCTGGAAAACACCCCAAGCAACGCCACAAAGTGCCTCGCCAAATGCCAGGACAGACAGCGACGGCGCAAAGGCGAGGATGAAGATGGTGCCAATAAGATACGCCATGAAGGCCATCATTGTAGTCCGAGCACCGAACTTATCCTGCGCCCAAGCATTGATCAAAAGACCAGCCAATTGTCCTACCTGCGACGAGTTGGAGAGGCCAGATTGCCAAGCTGGTGAAATGACCTTTTTGCCCTCTTTGGCACTGTACTCGCCGAAGTGGTCTTGGAATTGGGTTTGACCGTAGAACGATCCGAGCTGTTGGAGATAAGGTCAGCGAATGTCTTCCCTGCAGGCATGGGTCATCGATCATGTTGCATACCATGACCAGGTCATAGCCTTCCATGACTAGACTGATTGACAGGACCAACGACCATAGTACAGCCTTCCTGTACTTCTTGAGGGCTTGGCGGATGGTGAGATCTCTATCCGCAGCGTTTCCATCTTGAGCGCGTTGAATGAGCTCGATGGTGTGAGGATCGCCGAGGTCAAGACCCTCGAGCGTGTGCTTGTTCACGACGATGTTGTCGGCACCCATGACTGCGACGTGAAGTTGACAAACAATATGTTGCAGACCGCTGTCGGAGATCTCTGAATGTCGAGAATCGCTGTTGCTGATCCATCGCGTTCAGCATGAGGGGTCGGCATCTCCCTTATAAGTCATGCTCCTGTCAGTGTCAACCCCATGGGGAACTGAACTCTCCTTTGACCCCAAAGTGCGGAGAAGCACCAGGCCTGAACCCCATTTGACAGAATGTGGTGCCACAACTGCTAAAAAAACAGGGTACCATGATAGCAGAGCCAATTGGCGTCTTTCACAAGACAAGCCTCGTCGCCCATCCCACCGGAAATTTGACGTGACATGCCATCCCACCGTGAACTTTAGTCCAAGATGGTCATCCCACCGGAGACGTGCCTCCCCATGAGCTACAGTTGTAGAATTGTATAAGCAGTTTCACGCATCTACATCAGAGGAGGCATTGCGAGCTACGTAAGTCATATTGCTTCTGCATAATGCCGAGCCATACTGCAACCCGCGGCACGGTGCACCAAATCAATATTCTCACCGTCTGATGCTGGGGCTGATCACAATTTTTCTGAGCATATCAAAAGCTGGTGGGTCTTGTCTATGAATCTGATGGTCTGGAGGCGGCTGGCTGATTGGCGAAGTCATCTTAGGCATGGACTGAAAACTTGCGGCACAAGAGGCGATGAGTGCGCTAATGTGTTTGCCAACATTCAATAGACTAGGCTAAAGGCAGTGCGACTATAATAGGTCGGGATAATATGGATCTGATAAATTATTATCAACTAATCTTCCTCCGACTTCTTCTGCTTAAACTCTTGAGACTCATGCTCAACCGCCGTGGCATGCCCGTCGAACACAGCAGCGATAGCTTCGAGACTTGGGCCCTTTGTCTCGACGAAAAACTTCCAAACCACAGCAAGCTCAATAGCAAGCCATGCCACATAAACAAAGTAGAACTTCCACGCCAGCGCCTGAAGACCGATGGGGTTGACCATGGTGTTGATAAAGTTACTCGCCTTTCCGAAGAACATGAGGAGCGAGAAACCCTTGGCACGAATGGGATAAGGGAGGATCTCGACGGGATACGAATAGAGGAGTGCGTTGAAGGCCAAGTTGTAGAAGAAGTAGAAGAGGAAGAGCATAGCGATGACGGCTTTTCCTGCGGCGGTGTTGTGGTCTTCGTTGAAGAGACCAGCGCAAAGGGTCTGAGATGCGAAAATACCAAACATGCCTCCTACAGAGATGAGGAACTGAGTTCGACGCTTCATGTAAGCGGTAAGGAATGCTGACGCCACTGAGGTGAGCCAGTTGAAGATCATGAGGCAGCCGTTGAGAATGTTACGCTCTCGAGCGTCAGTGACACCAACGGTTTCGAGCACACGAACAAGGTAGTAAGAAACGAGACCGTTGCCAGACCACTGACTAAAGCAACCAAGACAAACCAGAATAAAGACTCGCTTCCGGTTGCCAGGCGATGTCAAGAGGTCCTTCCAACCTGTCTCATTGCTGACCTCAGCTTCAATGACATTTCGCATCTGGATAAACTCAAGCTTGACAAGTTCATCGTCCTCGTTCCCGTTAGCATGCCACTTCACCAACAGCGCCTTGGCTTCTTCACTGCGACCATTCGCGATAAGCCAACGAGGAGACTCGGGAAGAAGAAAGACGCATGTAATGGGAAGCAGAGCAGGGGCAGCCTGTAGAAGAGACGGGATTCTCCACGCCCATTCGCTCTTGATGCTAAAGGTCCCAAAGGTCACCCACGCAGCGAGGATAGCACCGATGTACCAAGAGGTCTGATATAGAGATGTGATGACTTGTCGTTCTTTCGGGTGGGCGAGTTCACCGATGAGCATGGGGGCGTAGGCGTTTGCGAAGACGAGGCCGAAGCCGATGATGAAGCGGGAGATGAGAAACATGGCGACTAAACAGGAATTAGATGAGTCGGGTCGTGATTTGAGGGATACGTACAGTGAACAGAGGCACCTTGGATGACTGCGCCGATGATCATGATCACAGCGCCAACAAAGATACCCATTCGTCGTCCCCAGCGATCACCGACCAAGCTGATAAAGGGGGTCGCGACAACGCATCCAAGAGGGAGGATGGCAGACATGATACCAAGGAGTGCACCACGAGGTTGACCAAAGTCTAAGAGCTGCTGTCAGTAAGAATTACAAGACCAGGTCTGGAATAAGAGTGCACTTACAGTTATCCCAAGAAGGCACAGCTTGAAGACCAGACATCATACTCGCATCGAAGCCCAGGGTGATAGCAGCTGCCAAGCAAGTTGGGATGATGAGGAGATATAGCCGAAGAAGGTTCTTGTTCTGGTAGAATGGAGACGCGACGGCAACGAGCTCCTGAATTCTCTGGTCGAGATTAAGGATCTGCTCGTCAACGACATGGCCTGCATTCTCCGCCATGGCCACGTCCGTTTTGCCTTCAAGACTATTCTTGCCCATGTTGTGACCGATTTGGAATCAATGAAACAGAAGGTGAGTGGTGTTTGAGGGAGGGAGCAATAATGCTCGAAGCTGATGATGTGCAACACCTTGACCTTTAATATACATACCTACCTGCTCGCTCACCGTTCGTTACTCCACACATCACCATAGGGCCCCTGGAAATAGCAACTCATGCTGTATTGCGGGGTCCCCAAGAAAAAAAAATCTTCTTGACTCAACGACCCCACGGGGCTGGATCTAATGTCACGTCAGCCCCACAACCCGGGAGCGAAACCTTGGGAGAGGGGCGAGTTTTCGGGTGATACCCGTTGTTAACATGACTCAAGCAACGGATGCTTCCCGGGCGTGCAAAAATTCCCCCTCAAGCCAGAAACCTGCGTTACCAACCGAGCCCGAGGTGCACTACCTAACTAAGCGTATTCCCTTTTATTACCCCAATACCAGTCATACTGTCATTACCTAAACCGACAAGCTCGGCAGTATTCCCATCATGACACCCACCAACGATCTCATCTCCAAGCTCACGATCGAAGAGAAAGTGAGTCTTTTGGCAGCCGTAGACTAGTGGCGCACACCGACCATCAAACGAGATGATGTCTTCATTCCCCATATCAAAATGTCCGATGGTCCCAACGGCGCTCGTGGTGAGAGCTACGTGAGCGGTATCACGGCAGCTTGTTTTCCCTGCTCAACCGCCATCGGCGCAACCTTTGACCAAGATCTCGCGTACCAACTGGGCAAAGAGATTGCGAAAGAGACCAAAACAAAATCTGCGAATGTTCTTCTCGCGCCAACTATGAACATCATCAGATCTCCGCTCGGCGGGAGAAACTACGAGACCTACTCTGAGGATCCGTACGTCATCGGGACTTTGGCATCGGCGTTTGTTCGTGGTTGTCAGAGCGAGGGTATAGCAGCCACGCCGAAGCATTTCGTCGCCAATGAATCTGAAAAGTCAAGGACAAAGATGACGTCTAACATTGATCGTCAAACCTTGCGGGAGATTTACATGCTTCCCTTTCAGCTGGTCTTGCGCGATTCAGATCCGTGGTGCTTCATGACCTCGTACAACCGCCTCAACAGAGAGTACTGCGCGGAGAGCGACTGGTTACTAGAAGAGGTGCTGCGCAAAGAATGGGGTTTCTCAGGACTTGTTATTTCAGACTGGATGGGGACGTACTCAACTGCTCAGGCACTCAACTCTGGTCTGGATCTTGAAATGCCAGGCCCGACGAGATGGCGTGGCGAGAAGCTTCTGAAAGAGATTGAAGCTGGTACTGTGACCACTGAGACTCTCGATAAGAGTGTCAGTAGGGTTATTGAGCTTGCACGAAAGACAGGACGTTTTGAAGATCCTGTTGAGAAGCCAGAGCGGTCAGTGGAAGACCCAGAGCGTCTCGAGTTCATCACTTCCATCGCAGCAGATGGGATGGTTCTCCTCAAGAACGATGACAACATCTTACCGCTACCTCCAAAAGCTTCAGTGGCCGTCATAGGTCACCATGCTCTTCATCCCAGTATCGGTGGAGGTGGCAGTGCAAAGGTCTTGGCTCAGCACATCATCTCGCCTCTTGAAGGTCTAAAGGCTCAAGGCGTCGACTGCCGTCATGCCCCAGGGGTTCCAGTCTTTGGTGCGCTACCACACGCAGAACCAGAGACCATTTCGCCTGTTCTGCTGTGCTGGTTTAATGGCTCGGTAGTCGGTGACAACATCGCTCATGAGCAAACCATCACGTTGCCTGAATATATGATCAAGGAGGCTTGGCCTGCGTATCTCAACAAGGAGTACTGCACTGCTATGTCTTTTACGCTGCGCCCAACGACAAGCGGGAGTCATGTATTCTCCGTCATCACAACTGGAAAGGCAGATGTGTTTGTCAATGGTGAGAAAGTCTTCCATCGCCCACAGGAGCCGGTCCTGCTTCCCGAGTCCTTCTACTTCTACAAAGCCAAGATCGAGCGACGCTTTACTCTTGATATGATAGCTGGCCAGGAATACAAGATCGAACTGCACTCTTGGGCGACTGATCCAGAGGTTCTCTCCAAGATTGGTGGAACCATGTTTCAGGGCGCTAGTCTTCGCTTCATGGAGCACGTCGACATCCCTAGTGCTATTCATCACGCTGCAGAGATCGCTGCATCTTCTGACGTGGCAGTTGTCTTTGTTGGCACGACGAATGAGCTTGAGTCTGAGGGCTATGACCGCGATACGATGGACTTAACATCGGATCAGTACGACCTGATCAACGCAGTGGCAGCTCGCAATCCTCGCACCGTCGTCGTTAATCTCTCTGGCTCTCCTGTCATGGTATCACCCTTTATCGACCAAGTTCCGTGCTTTCTCCAAGCTTGGTTCGCAGGTCAAGAGTGCGGCCACGCCATCGCCCGAGTTCTGCTCGGACAGGTGAACCCCTCGGGCCGACTGCCAATGTCATGGCCGAAGAGAAATGAGGATAACCCAGCTTACGGAAACTTCCCCTGTGATGATAATCTGGAGCTTAATTATGAGGAGCGCCTCAAGGTCGGGTACCGCTATTACGATGATGAGGGTGCCCCAGAGCCTCAGTTTTACTTTGGAGAGGGGCTTTCTTACACCACATTTGAGTTGGCTGGACAGCCTAGTGCAAACTCCAAGTTCGGTAGCCCGGAGACAGTAGAGACCTCACTGGTTTTGGAGGTGAAAAACACGGGGATAAGGGATGGTAGGCAAGTGGTTCAATTGTATGTAAGTCCTCCACCATGTGACGGAAATCCACGACCAGTCAAGGACCTCAGATCGTACTGCAAGGTGTTTATCTCGGCTGGACAAACAGAGAAGGTTACATTCAAGCTGGACAAGTACGCTTTTAGCTATTTTGATGCCACAGTGGATAAGTGGAAGATGCCTCAGGGCGAGTTTCTTTTGCATGTCTGCTTCAGCTCCGCAGAGACACTCCAGACGGTCAGCGTTACAAACCCGGAGACGCAATACTGGATAGGGCTTTAAGGTAGTTGGGTTTGCTTCACTGGCTGTAGTTAAGCTGGCCAACTAGATAGAGGAAATATGAACTCGTCTCCAAAACCAAGACCACCATAAGTTGGCATCCCACCATCAAGACTCCAGTCCCAGTTATCCTGGAACAATGATGCCATGAAGTCGACCTGCTCTTCTTGTCCATCCGTGGGTGCAGGTATTACTTGATCTCCGTTCTCATCAGGCTGTCCCTCGAGGCTGACGGATGGCCTTCGAGATGGCACCCGGGATGGAACTACGGAGTTGCGTATTGCTGCAGAAGCGTCAGCGGGTCATGCGTTTGTGAGTACATCCTTACTTGACTTACAGAAATATGCAGATCGCGCTTGGTCCTTTAGAACAAGTAAATGGTCAAGATAGCCTCTCGCCCGAGCATTCTCCCTGCCAAGAACTCGTAGAAGTACCGTGGTGTTCTCCCACGTCGCATCGAGCTGCTGCTGGTTAAAGTGCTTGCTCCCTCCAGCTTGAGCGCACTCGCCGAGAATGATGATTCCGCCACACGTCATAAGATCTAAATACAACGTACGTCAGTATTGCTATTACGAAGCCGATTGGGGAGGAAGAGCTACAGAATAGGCTGAACCACCATGCACCCGTTGCTTCGACTTCCCTCGCAGCCAACAGAGATGCTGATAGCTCATACGCCACCTGAACACACGTAGTAGCGCACTGAGCCTGAAACGCTCCCTGCAGAGTATTTGCTTCAACCGTAACCTCATCCGAGCCAGAGCCTGTACCGCGTCGTTGGCGTGAGCGTCTCGCAGCTGCGCAGAACGCGCTGAAACTAGGTCTGTACAGTAAAATCCTCAGATGAAGAAATCTCGCCTGCAGGACATTTCTCTGACGTTTTATGATATGGCCCCTAGCGCCTTGTGTTGGGACCCTGTCGTTGTCCCACCATTTCAGATCGGTGACTAAAGAGGCCTTGAAGTCTTCGAGGAGACCGTCTAGACGCACCAGGGCGCTAAAGTCGGAGGATGAACTTGGCCAGTAGATGGAAGATAGGATCTTGCCGAGAATCTTGGCTAGTCGTATGTTTTCTACGACGAAGAGGTTTTGTGATACTGTTCCTTCGGGTTGCATGCAAGAAGTGGTGTTTGGGCAGATGAACTCGTCGTCGACTGCGGCGGGGACTAGGACATCATCTGTCATTTGCAGGACTGGCGGTCTTCCCAAGGTCATGCAGACTGTCCTTATCATTGTCAGCCTATATCTGATACCAGAACGATCAAGGGAACTTACATCTCCATTTGTAGACATCCATACCAAACTCTCCGCCGCACTTCATTCTCCATAACAGATCTCTGATCAGCGTGCCTCTCGGTATGCAACCCCAGCCCAATAGCTATCCGACAAGCAAGACCAATGATGTTATAGCACCGAATAGGGTACTCGCTTGAGAGGGCATAGTGTCCTGCCAGAAGTAACGCTTGCACATGTGACAAGTCACCTTTGTCAAGAATGTCCATCTGCAATAAACTCCTCATCCTTGAGCTAAACATGGCCGAAGCAGATTCCTTCTCCGGAAGATCTGAAAACTCGCATCCCAGAGCAAACATTGCGTTCAAAACACAGAAGAAGGATGTTTCCGGGCATTGGTCGCCGCCCACGCCAATATCACCAGCTTGGCCCGTCTCCACACCCGAATAGCCCGTTGACGTCCATAATGCCTCGTACCGTTTTTTGAACCAAGTAGAATGCGTCCAAGGATAGAAGATGTGCACGTTATCAAAGTATAGATCCAGAAATTTATCGGCTACTTGTCTTGGTGGCAACGCAAATTCGGCTGTTAGAAGTGAGGTCGCGGAACTCCGGTCCCGATTCTGAGGTGGGGCCGTTGAGCGGCGGCCACGGCGGTCAGGATGGGGAACCTCACGGAGAAGGGAGTGGACCGAGGATTGACCAAAGAACTGATCTTCTTGAGGGTTGAGAGTGAGAGTTGTAGCGCCCATTGTGCTCACGGGGCTTGGGCCGTTTGTTGTAGCGTGGATTGTGCCGGGTCTGGGGCTTTTGGGAGTGAGTTCTGCATCTTGGCGGAGCTGGTCGATCACCAGTTGCATGTCCTGCACTTGTTTTTGCAGTGATGCGATGTACCTAAACAAAGCATGAGCATTGAATCAATTAGCGACTTGGATTTGACTTACTCTTGCTCACTAAGCTGCTTCGCCGTCCCGGCAATAACAGTGTAAACGCATCGCGCAGCTGGTTCCCCTCTCTTCCTACAGGGATTACACACAGGCTTCGACCCATCGCATTTGATCTTCCGTTCGCGACAGGTATCACATGCCAATGCGACTCTTTTCCGCTTGGCCGGCCGTGCTACTATTTCTTCTTCCTGTGCTTGCGGAATGTCCATTGCGAAGAAAAGAGCGGGGGAGTTTGATGAAGCCGAGATTGGGGGGAGGGTCTGCCTTTTTCACGGGCTGTACCCGGTGTTTCTCGGGTGGAATGGTATGGAGAACGGGAAGTATCCGTTGGACGCTAGGCGTGCTTGGGTTAGAGGGTTGGAGAGGGAGAGTCTACCCGGGACTTATAATCGGCTCATGGGTTCTTTATGTTCAGGGCCCCGAATGCCATGAAAAGTCTCATCGAGTGACTGTAGGTGCTAGTTCATATTTGCCAATCCCTCTAATCCGATTTCATCATGCTCAAGACACCAAATCGGACCCTGCCGGGGTGTTTGAGAAGAGCTGCATCGCGGTCTTTAGTGGGGTGGACAACCAGCCGCGCCCCCCAACTCGCCCGCCCTATCAGTAACATCAAGTCAGAGTCCAATGGTCAAAGAAGGACACAAGAACAACGAAAGAGACCAGTTTATCTTGCGTCAGCATTATCTGCAACAGCAACAACCATCGGAGGAACATTACTCTACACGATAGTCAGCCATGACAAGCAGAAAGATGATGATTCCCATTATGCAAATCGAGCAGAGATGGAGTTGGTAAGTTAAAAGCAATCAGGATATTGACCAAACAAAACTAACTGAGAGAATTAGGCAGTTGAAGAAATAAGGAGAGCACTTGGCGAAGATACAGTCAGTATAGAAGATGAGATTCTGCATTCTCACGGCTACTCGGATTGGTCGACGATAAACATCGACCGGTTACCAGTAGCTGTCACGTTTCCCAAGACAACGGAAGAGGTCGCTACAATTGCAAAGATATGCCACAAGAGACGTGTACCGATGAGTAAGTAATTCCCCGAGAACAACAAAGCGAGCATAACTAATGGCCCAAGTTCCTTATTCTGGCGGTTCAAGTGTCGAAGGACATTTCTCAGCGCCTTTTGGCGGCGTGAGTGTTGACTTTGTCAACATGAATCAAATTCTAGAGACACACAGCGACGAGTAAGTTGCTTCACATGAATAATACTCTGTGTTTGTGCTAAATACATAGCCTGAATGTCGTGGTTCAACCCTCTGTTCCATGGATGGACCTCAATGAGAAGATCAAAGACACCGGTCTCTTCTTCCCTATCGATCCAGGCCCTTCTGTAAGTTACACCACTATCAGGAAAAAACTTGTACTGACTATATCACAGGCGCAAATCGGTGGTATGGTTGGGACAAACTGCAGGTCAGTACGCCTAACCGAGGAGAGTAACCATGTCTAACAGTGCGTTAGTGGAACGAATGCCGTCAAGTACGGTACCATGAGAGACTGGGTAGTTAATCTCACAGTGGTTTTGAGCGACGGTACTATCCTCAAGACCCGACGACGGCCGAGAAAGTCATCAGCAGGCTACAACCTCAACTCGCTATTCGTAGGATCAGAAGGCACCTTGGGTTTCGTCACTGAAGCCACACTAAAGCTCGCTCCCATCCCTGAACACACTGGCATCGCGGTAGTTACATTCCCATCAGTCAAAACCGCAGCGACCATGGCCATCGAAGTCATCCGTCGAGGTGTCCCAATCAGCGCTGTTGAAATCCTCGATGAAGTACTTATGAGTGTCATCAACAAAATGGGTGCAACATCTCGGAAGTGGAACGAGGTTCCGACGCTATTCTTCAAGTTTAGTGGTAGTGATGCTATAGTGAAGGATAGCATCGCACAGGTTCAGAGTATTTCAAAGAAGCATCATGCAAATGACTTTCAGTATGAAAGTGATCCTGAGAAGCAGAAAGCTCTGTGGTCAGCTCGGAAAGAGGCGCTGTGGAGCATGATGGCACTTCGCGAAACAGATGGTCATGTTTGGTCCACAGATGTCGCTGTCCCTCTATCCCGCGTATCCGATCTTATAGGTCAGTTCGCCTGGTCAATTGTTCCCTTATGGATATCACTAACCCTGAAGAGACATATCCAAGAAAGAACTTGTCGAGCTAGGATTATTCGGTAGTATCCTGGGACACATCGGCGACGGCAACTTCCACGAGACAATCCTATTCGAGGAGAAGCAGCGCAAAGAGGTCGAGGACTGCGTCCACAAGATGGTCTCACGAGCGATTGAGATGCAGGGGACATGCACGGTAAGCAATGTAACCTAACTATAAACGGACATATTTGACAATAATGCCCAGGGTGAGCATGGTGTTGGGCTTGGCAAGAAGGAGTTTCTTCGGGAGGAGGTTGGGGAGGTACCGATTCAAGTCATGAGAGCTATCAAAACGAGTCTGGATCCGCTTTGGTTGATGAACCCAGGAAAGATCTTCGATCGTAAAGACTAGACTACTAGGCAATAGAGGATTTTATGATGATCTGACCTGTGTGCTGTGGAAAATCGGCGACACAAGAAGCGGCCATGCCAGGCGTGATAATCACTAGGTCTCAAGCCATAAGCGGCGACAGTAAGCGGCGTTTCCATTGGCCATCTTATAACCCAATTCGTCCCTTTTCAGGGCACTTTTGTGTTGCATTGCTTACGGTGATCCCACAATTCGAGCGGGCCGTACCTAAAGTAGAGTTATTATTCTGTAGTCGATCTTTTCAGCTACGCCTTGTTTTCTAGGACGATATAAAGATTTGAGTAAATAATTATAAAGGCTTCCTCGCATTTTACTGATTGAGACCAAACATCAAATTTGGTCTATTTCATCAACTATTCTGCACCAAACAAGCGAAATATCCAACGCCACACAATGGTTTCTCTCCGCGACATCGGTCTTCTGCTCCTCGCAGCCCCAGCCATCGCAGCGCCAAAAGCCCCCGCCGAGATAACCGTCAAAACCCTCCCCTTCTCCCCATCCGCCGACACCTCCAAAGCCCCCTCATCCTCAGCATCCACCTCCCCAACCTCAGACGCCGCCCAAAGAGCAGGGTGCCAACTCCCGCTCCGCTTCACCACCTTTGCTCTCTACTCCGACACGGGCTGCCAGAATGCCATCTACGACCCCTTCACGCTCACCTGGGATCCGTGCAAGGGCTACCAGTGGACAAATGCGCTGGCGAATGGTGTTATTTTTCAGAGTATAAGATGGACAGGGGGGAGTAACGCGCAGGGCTTTTCTGTGTGTCAGCAGGGGTTTTCGTGTAATTCCAATGTTGCGGGCATTTCACAGCAGTCAAATGTCTGTTCGACTGGTGGGGGATTGCATTTTGACAAGCTTGCTGTTAGCCCTTAGATGGGCTGGGGAAGGCAGGATGTTGACCCTAAGGGATGACGAAACTTAGGTAAATCTAGTCTAAGCTTAGGGAACTATTTGCTAAGTTTATTTTGACGCTATATATCGAGGCCTGCTGCCTTCTTGCTCCCTGAGGATGGGGATGTATATGAGGGCGATGACAAGAAGCTGTATCTTAGTGGCCCGTGGACTTGACTGCAAATGGTTCCTTTATTATGGTAAACCAATCAGGTGCTGTATACTCGGTCTAGTCTCGCAAATTCTTGCCTACTTGAATTCACTAGCCAATCATCTGAACTCTTGATCCCCTCGACTGTGATTTGTCATTCGGTCGAGAATCGGACGAACGTCGATGAATGAGTTGATGTCATGATATAGCAGATTGATTAACAATATGACAAATTGTTCCAAACAGCGTTATCGTATTTTTACATTCTTCGATGTATATAACTGCAAAAACCCGTCGTCGGAGCAGTCGAGATTATGCATTGCTTATTCGCTTTGCAGAGCTTACTTACTCTTTTAATGCTTATTTAGTCCTATCAATCTTCCCTCGATACTTTTCTAATCTTCACAGCATGTCTTATACATTAGAGCCCAATGTTGCCGCAGTCCTACCTGTCAAACAGGGCCAACTAACCATCCAACAACGTCCTGTCCCAAACCCCAAGGAAGGCGAACTACTGGTTCGCAATGCCGCCGTCGCTGCAAACCCCTCAGACTGGAAAATTCAAGGTTTCGGCCTCTCTACCAACTTTCCAGCTGTACTCGGTAGTGATCTCAGCGGTGTCATTGTATCTGTGGGACCAGGTGTAACACGCTTCAAGCCCGGTGATCGGGTGATTGGCTTTGCCCTGGGTGTCATAAGCGAGAACATCGACAAGGCAGCGTTTCAAACCTATACTCTTCTTGATGAAGTGGCGACGACTCACTTACCTGACAACATCAGCTTGGAGGAGGGTTCTGTACTTCCCGTTGGTGTGCTCACTGCGGCTATTGCGCTCTTCGACGGCCTCGGGCTGCCAATGCGCGAGAAAACTGCTGAGGAGTATGGAGCTATCCTGGTATGGAGTGGCGCGTCGGCTGTTGGTATCTCGGCAGTGCAGATAGCACATGCTCTAGGATGGACTGCCTATACAACTGCAAGTCTAAAGCATCACGAGTGGCTCAAGACCTTGGGCGCGACAGATACATGGGACTATCGCGACCCGGAAGTCGCGCAGAAAATAGCTCAAGCCTTGAGGTCATCTGGAAAAAAGATCCGCGGCGTTATCGATGCCAGAGCAGAGGGCAGCTCCTTTGAGTCAGTTGCGAAGATATTGACCGCAGCTGATATAAAACCAGAATGCAAGGCTACTGCGTTGTTTCCATGGCCGGAGGAAACGTCGCTGCCAGCTGGGATTGAAGGGCACCATACCAACTGCGTGGGGTTCACTGTCAATTATCCAGATATAGCAAGCTGGATTTTCGGCGGCTGGCTGTCCAAGGCTCTTGAGGATGGGAGGATCAAGCCTGCGCCGAGGGCTCGTGTTATCGAAGGCGGATTGGAGGCGACACAGGAGATGCTGAATCTTCTTAAAGCTGGGGCAAGTGGCGAGAAGTTTGTCTTGAAGGTTTAAATTATCTACGGGCGCATCACATCACAGTATTCAACGAACAGGCAGTGTATATATATGTCATCATGAGACAGATCTGTCATTTACTTTTCCTTATTGTCCTAACAATCATTTAAATGGCCACGTCCAACACAGCAGACACTCCCCTATCCAAACTCTCAACCGCCCCAACCAACGCATTCTGAAACTCCTCAATATCAGCAACCCTCGCACCAAAGATAACCCCATTGCTCGCAGCCTTCGCAATACCCGCATAATCCGGACTCGGCGCAAACGAAATATTCAGCTCCTCATTCGTCGCCCTCGAAGCAGGCCCATCCGGATGAACCAACAACATCGATCTCTTGGGCGCATTCCACCCAAGATTATTCAACACAATGGTCAGAACGGGAATACCGTACCGTGCAGAAATCCAGTATACACTTGAGGGTACGGAGAACATGTATGATCCGTCGCCTACGATCTGCACGACATAGCGTTTGCGCCTACCGGGGACGAGAGCGTCTGCTGCGTCGGCGGCGAGCTTTATACCTAGTGCACCGCCTCCGGACCAGCCGAGACCGCCACCGCCGCAGTGGATCCATTGGCCGGGGATGGTAGCGCGGATTTGATCTGCGACTGAGATCATGTTTGTGATGGCCTCGACGGCCCAGATTGTGTCTTCTGGTAACTTGGCGCGTAAGGTTGAGCAGACATAATCCGTTGTGAGCTTGCCTGAGTCGAGAGGCTTGGCCTTTGCATCAAGAGCTTGAATACGCTCTGTATAAGACTTTTGTAGAGCTTGTTCCCGACGGTCAAACTCAGCGGTCGAAAGTTTCTCAGAAAGCGACCCCCGGAGATAATCCGTGATCTGGCGTAGAGAGGTCTCCGCATCAACACGATATCGCTGCTCAGCGTCGATGTAAAACACCAGCATGCTCTCCTTCAACGGATCAACATCAAGATGAAAGATCCTCGCGTCCTTCTTCGGTTTGCAAAGCTGATTAATCCACGGGACATCACAGTCCAAAATCAGAAAAACATCCGCATTCTGAATCGCCGAGTCAACGCCGTACTTCATACCCAGCCAGCCAGGATGATCAGCAGGGAAACACATATCCGAGCATCCCGTATCAAGAACCCTCAGCCCCTTGATAGTATTCGCCAGCGCTACGAGAGGTTCAACAGCTGCATGGTTTCGACCCGTGAAACCGACGATGACCAATGGGTCCGAGGCGTTGACCAAGGCTTCTGCGATTTCTTGCACGGCAGATTGGGGGAGGGCTGCGGGTGCGACGGGCTTCCAGAAGGCGGAGTTGATGGTGTATGGCTCGATTGTTTCTTCCATGACTTCACGGGCGCCCATGAGATATGAGGGTCCTTGGGGGTGACTTGTCGCGAGTTGGAGGGCGCGACGGACCATTTGCTTGACGTTTTTTCCAGTCTTGATCTCGCCGACGTATCGACAGTATTGCGATACGATCTGCTTTTGATCCGGCACATCTTGAATCCAGTGGCTATGAATTGTCAGTCAAGCTTTGATACCATGGAAGAATAGACTTACATAAACTCAGTCCTCGAACCCAGAAGTTCTCCCTCAATAGAATAAGGCGATAAACCCGCAAAGATCAAAACCGGCGCTCTTCCCATAGCAGCGTTATGAATAGCAGCCGCGAGAGCAGAAGTACCAACGTCAACATGCACAATAACACATTGCGCCTCGCCACTCAATCTCGCGTATCCATCTGCCATGGACAGCGCAACCATTTCATTAGGACATGTGATAATCCTGGGAAATTTATCCTTCATTTCCCGCTGGCCTCTGACCATAGCCTCAAGAATACTAGGATGGTCAGACCCGAGATTGACGAAGCAGTTTTTGACGCCTGCTTCCACCAGGGCCTCGAAAAAGGCGAAGGATGTTGTGTACCTGCGCTGCGTTAGTCATGCGTAGTATCACTGCAATAAGTTACATACATGCTGGGCTTTGATGCAGGATCTGTACGATCTGATTCTGTGGATTGAGCTTCTAACTTCATATTGATACAGATTAAGTGGTTGATGTGATTTGGGTCAATTTCATGAGGTCTTTCTTTACGTTTAATGTTGCAATGCGGGATCCATCCGAAGAGGAGTTCCCCAGTCACGGTTGGTTCCCGAGCGGGGGATCGGCTCTGGCAACTGACTTCGGCAGTAGAAGCGCAATCCCCACTTGCGGCATCACAACAAACCCCGATTTACGGCCGTAGAAGTGACTATAGTATTATTGGACTCTGCAGTGAGCATTACTTTTATGGATTTATCACCGCGCTCACCAGCTGAGTTTTCCTCTACATGAATACTGAGTCAAGTTTGTAATCCCCAAATTTCCGGATTGTTCAAATTAGCAGCATTATCATGAACTAACCCGAAAATCCGGCTTGTGCCCGACTTCTCGTGTTAACTAGTGCAGCCTCCGATGGACTAAGCGAGAAAGCACAGGGAGTTTTCGCTAACCGATGCATGCTTGTCAAGTTGTACCAGTCAATCTCGTTGGTTTACACACTCAGGACCAAGAGGCACTAGTTAGTATTTCCGAATGACAAGGCCGTGCTAGCTAGCTAGATCCGAGTCAATAGCCAGGGAGTAAGTCATATGGAGGTCCAGGCCCCGTCGGTTAACCTTGACAGTAACTGCCATTCCTGTATCCTGCACCTTGAAACGATTCGGGAATGACCCGGTCTGTCAAAACATGCTGTATCGGTTTGTAGGTATTTGGAATTAAAGACCAACAATGACATGTCTCTGTTTCTCGGATTTGATCCATAATGACATGCCCATGCAACCTTTTCATAACCCCAACCTTTTCATAACCCTACTGTGTCGTCTATGACCTCGCTACCCCGGGATTACACCTCCATCACGCGGGGGGGCTTCCCCAGTCCCCGCGCCCTCCACACCCCGCACTGGGCTATACCTCTTGAGAGCGTCGATCGTCCAGTGCCAACCCCCAGGACCCAAGACCTACTGAAGCAACGGGCAGGCCGCTCATTTCCATAAGAAGGGACGCCATGCACCACCACCCTGTTCAATCCGCATCACCACACAGCCCAGCACTGCTCAATTCACACTCTTCTCTTTCATGATGGCTGACCTCGTCAACGAGAAAGCTGCCTATGACCATGCCTCCCTCAAGGGTGGTGCGTCTACCGTGGAGCAGACACCCGAGGAATCAGAGGCTACCAAGAAGCTTTTGCGCAAGTGTGACGTTCGATTGCTTCCTCCCCTGATGGTCATTTATTTCCTTTCCTTTATGGATAGAACTAACATTGGTATGTCGCCTTGACGCGACAACCTTGCTTGGAAGGGTTGAAGCTGATAAGAGTATCCTCGAATCTAGGCAACGCAAAGATCCAAGGAATGACAGAGGATCTCAAGATGACTGGTGCCGATTACAACATGGCTCTCTTCGTCTTCTTCATCCCCGTACGTCAATCGATCCCGATAGACAGAAGCATAGCAGATTCTGACTCGAATTTTGCAGTACATCATCTTCGAAGTCCCGTCCAACATCATAATCAAGAGAATATCGCCTTCTCTTTGGCTGGGGGGAATCACCGTTCTCTGGGGTATGTTGGAGCACTCCAACTGCGCTTAACCAGTGGCTGATTACATGACTACCTTACTTTAGGCATCTCAACTGTCGGGATGGGGCTTGTCAAAAACGTACAAGGCCTTATCGCTTGTCGCGCACTTCTCGGCTTCTTCGAAGCCGGAATCGTCCCGGGCTGTGTCTATCTTATCAGCATGTACTACAGACGCTACGAGGTTCAATGGCGCATGTCGTTGTTCTTCAGTGCTGCTATCCTGGCGGGCGCCTTTTCTGGTCTGCTGGCCTTTGCGATTGCCAAGATGCATGATGTCGGTGGCCTTGAAGCATGGCGATGGTATGCCTCTCATGTGACCGACCGTCAAGCAATAATCTGCTAATAATCTACAGGATCTTCATCCTCGAAGGCATTCTCACAGTAGTCATGGGTGTCATTTCCAAATGGTGGATCCCCGATTGGCCAGAGACAGCTTCGTTCCTCAACGATGAGGAACGATCTAGACTGGTCGCTCGACTAGCTGATGATGTTGGTGATGCCAAGATGGACCATCTCAACAAGGCAGCCTGGAAGAGGATCTTGACCGACTGGAAGATTTATCTCGGCACTTTGGCATACTTTGGTATCGTCAATAACGGATACGCTGGCTCGGTAAGATGGCAGCCTACCCTCATAAGAGCAGCCGTACTGACTCTTGTAGTTCTTCATCCCTAGCATCCTCCGAGAGATGGGCTACGCCGCCGAGCGTGCACAACTCCTTACTATCCCAGTCTACGTCGTTGCAACCATTGGCTGTCTTTCATCTGCATACCTCGCCGACCGTATTCGTCATCGCTACGGCTTCACCATGGTTGGTGTCGTCATGGCCAGCATTGGTTACATACTCCTTCTCCTTCAACACCAAGTCCCCACTGCAGCACGATACTTTGCGCTCTTCCTTCTCGTCACAGGCGGATACATCACACAGCCCGTCGTTCTCGGATGGTTGTCCAACACCATGGGCGGGCACTACAAACGCTCCATTGCCTCAGCTTCTCAAGTTGGCTTTGGCAATCTCGGTGGTATCGTTGCTTCGAATGTCTATCTTACACGTGAGGCTCCCGAGTACTGGACTGGGCTGGGAGTTAGTCTTGGTATGGTATGGGTTTGTGGTATTTCCTGCACCGCGTTTTACTTCCTTGCCATCAGGGAGAATAAAAAGAGGGATCGTGGGGAGAGGGATCATAGACTTCAGGCTGCAGATGCTGATAACTTGGGCGATGACCATCCTCATTGGAGATATGCCACTTAGATGAAGAGAATGTAAGGATGTTTTACTTTAATGCATCACTGATCAGATAGCATCATATTATCCCGAGTCGGTATCATACCCATGATTTGTATATCTCTACCAAGTATAGTTAGTTATAGCTGTTGGCTGCTGATGGTTGCCTTATGCTGTCGTCACGTGTCATGCCAGCCCCGCCACTCACTTTTGGAGTTCTTCCAGCATCGTGATCCCCCTCTCCAGGCTAAACCTTAGGATATTATCCGGTCAAGGATTGAGTTCAGTTCAACCCAGACCTACCACAGTCTTTATACACCGTACAATTGATGACGCGAGATCTGTCATAATGGACTCACATGGCCAAAGTCGCGGAAATCTTGGTATTCTCAAGCGTCTTCATCTCGAGATTCTGTACCAAGTCATCTACACACTGCCTAACGCCGATATCAAGAATCTCCGCCTGACATGCTCTTATCTCGGGAACATCTCTCTCCCACGCTTCAACCGCGTATTTATATCCGCTAATCCGCTCGACATTGAGGTCTTTACCTTGATTGCGAACCATGATATCTTTCGGTTCAAAGTCACCGAGATCATCTACGATGACTCACGCTTTGATCATCATTTGAGAAGATGGTCTCCAGGCATAATCGAAGAATATCATGACCCCACAACTCCACTCTACTGGTTTAGAGAGGCTTACAATTCCATTGTCAGAGGCATTGACGCTAAAGAGGGGGAGAATCATTATATCCCTCACATCAAGGAAGCTTTCAAGACTCGCTGCACCATGCGTGAATCATGGGAAGTACATTGCAAGCTTAAATCGCAGCAAGATAAAGTGCTTGCGTCAACTCGCGACGCTGACGCTTTGAGATATGGTCTTTCGCGCTTTCCAAACCTGAAAAGAGTTACTCTGAGTCCTGCTGCTCATGGGATTCTTGGAAGACCATTACATCCCACGCCTACCATCAGATCATTTCCCGAAGGCCTGATATACCCTCTGGATCGTTGCTGGCCCCTACCAGACCCACTGGGAGACCATTCCCTCACCCCTTGGGATGAAACATCGAAACAAGAATGGCGTGGATTCTGTGTCGTCACGAAAGAGATTGCCCAACATATCCGTGAAAATCCGATGTTTGGCCTCTCCGAGTTCGTTGTGGAAAGCCGGCAGTTTTGGACAGGAATCAATTGCCATATCTTTGACAATCCAGTGAGCGAGGAGTACCAAGATCTTGTCACTATTCTAAGTCACCCTCCGCTCAGACGCTTGGAGTTATCAGTCGCTTGTGGTAAAGAGTCCAAGCACAACTGGCCTTCTTTTCGTTCAGGCCACCTCTTTAGAGCTTTGAGTAAAGCAAAGAACTTGCAGGATCTTCGCTTTGATACTCGCATTCCCCTTCAACACATAATATGGCATAGGTTTAGGGAGTACGCACAGAATGGTATGCCGCTGCAGAGCATGTTTCCCATCAACGAGTGGTCTAATCTACGTCGCTTTGCGCTTTCTCGATCTTTTGTCAGACAGAAAGATGTCATGGCCTTTATTTCTAAACTCCCGTCGTCACTCGAGTCGCTGGAGCTGAGCTTCCTCAGCTTCTTTCCCCGCGAGGGAACTTACAGGGATCTATTACAGGATATGCGCTGTAATTTGGGGTGGAGAGAGAGGCCGGCGGGCAATCGGCCAAAGCTTATTGTATTAGTTGTTGAGAATGAATTATTGATTGATGGCGCTGCCATGGACTTGAGTCATGCGGCTATGGACTACATCTATCGTCACGGGGAAAATCCATTTGTAGAGGATCAGATCTTGGAGGTTGTGGAGGGTAAAGGGACGCCAGTAAACCTTCTTGATCCGATGCAAGACGAAGAATTGTATCACGGCAGGGTCACGTCAGTCTAGTAATTACAGTCCATAGTTGTCGCATAAGGGATTAGCCTCTCCATTCTCCATTGTACTGGCCAAACGGCATTCGTAAACCCCCCAAAATTCGGAAGTCGTACAATTTAGATTGCGTCCTATTCAAGTTTACGGCGTGTCGCATTATGTGATTGAAACACATGCCCGCCTTTGTGAAGATATAGATGAGCACTGCACAAGGCAAACCTTAACTGCTCGAAGACATTTTAAGACCGATTATGGCCGTTCGACTATTGATATTATTATCCTTGTAGCTTCAAATTGTAAGTATCTACACAACTAAAACCGTAAGTCATGTTATCACATACCTCAGAGTGGCAACGGAGCCAGTGTCAAATTGGATATTGATAGGCGAATCAACCGGGAGATGTGCCCAGACTTTCCAAAGACATCGAAGAAAAGTACCATGTCCAACCTGTTTCTTTATATTAGCCTAATAATTTACAGACGGGCCGGGATGGCATTTTAAAAACTCTTCAAGATCCGAATGTTGTCTCCAGCCTCCAGGTCGCAGAAACTTACAAGCATGACATTTCCACCATTCTCATCATCTATGTAGTCTTTTTGAATGTCTCGGATAGATGAAATCACATCCTTGGCGCGTCTTTCTATGTCTTGTACTGATCTGAAAAGAAAACGCAAAGCAATAGTTAGCGATGCGATGCTAAACAGAAGGAGATGTAATCATACTCTCCACCCTCACATCCACCGGCCCAGATTGACCACTCTGATGATAGATCGAGTCCATTCTCTACTCTCACATCCCTAATCTGCTGTGTCGTCAATCCTTCATAATCACCATGGTCCCACTCTCTTAAATCTTCCGTAAATGTAGCTCGTTGCCTCAGCTCTGGGTGCTGTTCGGTGACAAGTTCAAATGTCTCTCTGGCTCGGTTTCTTGGGCTCACAAAGATGTGCACAAGGCTTGATGGATCGATCAGTTTGTTAGGGCCGACAAAGCTATCTCCGAGAGCCATTGCCTCCTTCTTCCCAGTGTCCGTGAGCTCTATATCTGTTATTCCTGTATACTTGCCGACTTTTGACCATTCTGTCTGTCCTGTTTTCGAGATAGACTCAATCGTTAGCAACGAAGCGATAATGTTGAGGGCCTGAGTCCCCAACTTACCGTGTCTTATGAGGAATACTGAGGGCGCCATTGTAGACTTATTCTGGTAGCAAAACTTGTATCACAAGAAAAAGACATGGATATAATGCTGAACGATTAATGAGGGGTTGCGTGTAACTCGTGGGCGGTAATATGTGGCAAAATGCCCAACTGATTGCGCAGTTAGTCAGGCCACGGCTGGGGACTGAGCAGCGTTCCGCGGTCCTGGGCCAGTGGGCGACGCCGGGATACTAGGTTCTCTGTGCCGGAATAAGCTCTCAGCCACAAGTCTCAACTGCAAATAACACTTCTAGCCCACCGGGATGTTGCCTTCTGTTAACCATCCAGGCTCACCCCTTTCTTCTATTTTGCCCCTTGAACCGAGACCTACAACTGGTGAATGCTTACATGATCGCAGATCCATACTGTCTGAGGTCAAACATCGGAACGTAACCGCGACCTGTATTATGAGTCTGTTGCGGAAACCTAAGATGCATGCTGAATCGCCGATTTTATCTACTTCCTTTAATTCACAAGATGTTTTAGATTTGATAACAGGTCTTAAGATTTGACATATATTAACGATCATTCATTACGACTGAAAGTCATTCTGGTAACTCCTTACCTGATAAAAGAGCTACAAAAGGAATGTGGCGTTGCGGTAAGATATCCAAGGAAAGTGACAAGATAAATATCAAGACATAGAAGATAACAGGAGCAAAATGAGAGACCAAGAAGCCAACCCTAAGTACAGATGCAGCGTCGACCTCTGAGCAGCGAGCGCCGTCCATGCCCATGCACAGAACAGTTGTCGTTGAAAGACCTTGCAGTGGCTGGCTGCCGAGAAGCAAGGTCATTCTCGAGCGCCTCAATCTTGAGAGTCATGGCATTCATCATGTCAAGAAGCCTGTGGTCGTTCTCTCCAGTGGAAGTCTTTCTGCCATGTCCACTGTAGGATGAACTGCACGCTGTTAGATCGCTTGTACTCCCATTTCGACGTGATACATACCCGGCGGTAGTGTATGAAGTGCCACTGCCCTTCCGGCTCGAGGGGCTAGAGTGGGGAGACTCATCAATCTCATCGTCGTGGATGTCCTGATTGAAGGAGCATCGTCGTGAAGGGCAGTCGTACCATGCACGTGGCACGGGCCCATTGCCTTCATTTCGTCGACTGTGATAACCACATCGACATCGGGGGTTGTTGGAGGAAATGCCCACCGTGTCATTCCAGGTGATAAACCGCCGTTTGTGGCCGGCTTGACAGTAGTAGTAGGGACGACCAGCGGTACCGCTACGTTTCGCAGGATCAACTGTGCCGGGTTTAGGCGTGTTGGGGCATTGAGGGCAGTCTGGGGGCTGAGAGAGAGGGAATTGGGGGGACGAGGTGTGTTGGGAAGGGTAGTATGCTTCCATTGTGTGATAGTTGTTGAAAGGACTTGATAATGGTAGTTTGGAATGAAGAGTTGATATCTTGGACGGCGTGATGACGCCTTTAAATGCTTCTCGAGGCATGGTGACGCGTGTTTCAATACGTAGACATCGACCGCAATTCCTTTCTTGACCGTCGAAGACACGCATATTTGGTCACCTTGGCAGGCCGCGAGGCTGATTTCAACCATCATGTCATGTATGACGTAGAGCATGGGACGCACATGTTGCAGTTGGCAAATGTGCGCCTGTCATTGTCTACCATGATACGCCATCGGATCTAACGTCTTCCAATATATTTTCAAAAACCAAGTCTCGTTGACTTGTTTCGCGAGTCTTGTCTACTGTAATTTCCACTTGTCAAATGTCAAGTCTACATGTATTTTTGCTCTCGTCCTCGATTCTCTACTGCTGGCTTCGCCTCGTCGCGCACCTATGCCAAGCGTCTCAGGTCTACCGACAAGAGTCACGCCGTAGTTCTAGATCACCAAGCCTCAATGAAATACTCAATTCTGATTTGAGGGTCCCGTTGCCTCAACTGAACGAGGGATCGAACTGCATCCATTGACATTGACATCATCCACTAAGGGGATCGTCATACCCGCCAAACGGAGCTCAACTGACATGATTTCGTTTCCAATTACGAATCCTCTTCGTCAGCGTTAGGTGCGGCTGAATATTTGTCTGCTATGGTTTAGTCGTTGTGAGTTGGGCGGTAAATGGTTGGCTCTCAATCGCTGGTCAAAGTTCAGCTGATGGGTTGACCAATCGACAACATCTTCATGACTCTGTTGGCCGCGACCGTTGAACTGAGCGTTTAGAATCAGGAATAAGCTTAAAATACAAAAACAGATGACAATTTGTTGAATCCAAAATGATGGTTTTCATTGGGCACCAACTTTGTGGCTTGAATCTGCATATGCGACCCCAAATTGGATGCCATCTACGGCTGTTTCCTCAGAGGGCCTCACCGACTACGACTCATATTGATTCGAAATTATTCCCTGTTGTTCCTTTTAAACGTCATGTTCTATGCCTAACTCTTTTGGCCACCTGATGCCTTCTTGCTCCTTCGTACAGTGGACATGCATAAACAATCCCGGCTAGTCTCCGAAACAAGTGCCATCAGGCCCTCCGACCCCTTCACCATTGGCAGAATCTATAGTTTGTTCTTATACCAATGTCCTCATATTCGCCTTCGCTCAACATATCCCTACACTATCTACAATCCCATTGTTACAGGGCCAGCTACTCTACTGCACGTAGAATCGGAGGCTTTTGAAACCAGTGACTGAGACTTCCCGTTCATTCCTCCGACCATCCGAGACCAACAGTTAACTGCCCCAAAGCAATTGCAGCGCAAGAGGGCATGGTCTGAGCTGTGACAACTGATCTTGTAAAATAGCGCAACACCAACGCATAGACCCATGTGATAAGGGCTCTTTAGCATCGACAAAAGTTCATGAGTTATACCCAGTTGTAATAAATGGGTTGTTGCATATCATTGCCGTGTTTGTAGCAGACAATTATTGCGAAGGAGTTGCACGGCATCTCTATGCCGAATTTAGCGCCGATCGCGACTGATAACAGAATAGCATGGATATTCATGCATGGAACTCTTGTGTCAAGATCAGAGATTATCAGGGTCTGCTCATCCTCAAAACCTAAGTTAAATGCCTAATTCTTCTCTTTATAACTCCAGATGATCCTTTTATGTGTTGTACTTCTAGATATAACGTAATTCCTTTCTACATAGTAGTTCTCGGAGATTGGACCCCTGTCATTCCATACAGCACATCACGCCAACTCCCGCAGACCAGCTGTAAGCGATGCCGCTTCACATCCGGCCTCGGCGCACTTACCAGATCAAGCTTGATTACAATCAGGTCCTAGACTCGAGTTCTCCCCAATCATCTCACACGAAGCCGCGGATGTGCCCACATTCGGAAGCCAGGCTGCATGAGTGATAGTGGTATTATAAAAGTTCCTTTTCAGATAGGCAAGTGGTATAAAGTCCGATAGACATGACTGCCGGGGCTAATGGTGAAATGTCCAGAAAAGGGAGGAGGTTTGCTTCGAGTGCAGGTATAGAGATGTGATAAAATATTCCGCACTCACGATGCATATTAGTCGTTGTGGACTTTGTAGATGATAATACGGAAGTACGGCATCGGGGATATCTGAAGTTATGGACCTACGCTTTGAGGAATAGTCGATCTGGATTGATGGGATAGATAGTAGAGCACCTAGGAAATACTATAGACCCAGAATCTATATAAGTCTAAGAAAATGCCAAGAGAAAAGAAATATTCAGAAGCATCAGAAACAATCAAGCTCATCTCGTCCCTCAAGTCCAACAGTTCCAACTCATCCTTCATCATGAAGTTCACACTCTTCCTCGCTGCCGCCAGCCTTGCCCTCGCTGCTCCTGGCACCAAGCTCACTCCCCGTGACACTTCCCCCGTGGTCCCTCGCTCCGCCCGCCGAGCCAAGTACAGCTCTCACCCCAACCAGCGCCTCACATCTCTCTCTGAGGCTCGCACCAAGAACGACCAGTACTCTAGTAACTGGGCTGGCGCTGTCCAAATTGGCAGCGGATACAACAAGGTCCAGGGCACCATCACCGTCCCTGAGGTTAGCGGTGCCGACGGCGCTGCTGCTTCCGCTTGGGTTGGTATCGATGGCGATACCTGCCAGACTGCTATTCTCCAGACTGGCATCTCCTTCTATGCCGATGGATCTTTCGATGCTTGGTATGAGTGGATTCCCGACTATGCCTACAGCTTCAACAACTTCGACGTCTCTGTCGGCGATCAGATCCGCATGACCGTTGATGCTTCCTCCAAGACCAGGGGTGTTGCTACCCTTGAGAACTTGAGCACCAACCAGAAGGTCACTCACAGCTTCACCAACACTCCTTCTACTCTCTGCGAGACCAACGCTGAGTGGATTGTTGAGGCTTTCCAGGAGGGTGGTAGCCAGGTTGAGCTTGCCGACTTTGGCACTGTTACTTTCACCGGCGCTGTTGCTTCTGGAACCAGGGGTACTACTGGTCCTTCTGGTGCTCAGATCATTGATATCTCTCCTGACCGGGGCCGCACTGTCCAGGCTGTTGGTTCTATCACCAGCAACTCTGTTACTGTCAAGTATGTTGGTAACTAGAGAGGTGAGAGGGCTCTAGCTTGATGTGTTGACCGGAAATGACTTGGATGAGTTGCATGAGATAAGATGTGGAGGATTTGGTACATAGGATGAGTGTTGAAGATGGAGAAGTTGGATCGAGTTAGTTTACTTCAAAGTATATATAAATTGAACATTGTACATGGCTGAAACTTGACACAGTCCGTTCATCTTGCATTGTAGTGATGCCACATTCGTGGACATGATAGTAAGTACAAACATACTAGCTAAAAGAAATGGTCCTTATTTACTTTAAAGCTTTCAGAACTCAGCTGCTAGCGATTACTTACCTGTGTAATGGAGATATATAGATAGGTCTTATAATACTAAATAAGGCTTACCTTTTAAGAAGATAAGCTTATTAAGATCTTAAATTCCAGTGTTTATTACCTTTCTTATTAAGATTTAATATTATTACTTTAATAAAAGGCTAAAAGAGTTGGTAATATTTATTAATTAATAATAGTTAAAGTTTAAAATATTACAATAAGATATATTAAGTTAAGATACTGAAAGTAAAAGAAATTCCTATTTTAAACTATATACTATAAAAATGCCACTTCCAAGCAAAATGCTTGCTTTCCAACCACTTACTAACAGCTTCCAATAAGAGTTAGCAGCATTTATCTCTTCAGGTATCACTACCGGCTCATAGGCATATTTCAAGCTCCCTGCAATCTGCTCATTACTCCAGTTCACGTCCACAAGGGAGTTGCTTGCAAAACTAATCTCATTGGCGTCTTGTTGCACTACTAAAGGTCAGTCATTGTACCATTAAAAGGAACCAGTACATACCGCGCAGAGGAACCGGAGGCTCCATGTTGCCGCTTGGATAACGTCCAAGGATGGCCCTCGCCACAGCAGCTGCTGTGGCGGATGCGAAGTCTTTCCAAGCCTTGTTGCTGTGACTATCCGCGTAACCAGAAATCCCTTTAATTATCAAAGTGGGGAGCTCATCCCATATACCAGCTCCTTCCGTGTCAAAAGCATCAAGGCTATATTTCTCAGCTAATTCGTCTCGATAAACGCCATTTATGACAGGTTTATTTGCTGAACCGAACCGTCCAAGGAAGATCTCTGGCGTGAACTCCGCACCTTGGGGAAGATCATCTTGATCATGGCGAGGGATCAACTTGGAGAAGTCACATCCGGTTTCAATACACGAGGATCTGTAATTTGCTTCACAAAAGCCGTGGGGATTACCTTGGCAAAAAGTGCAGGACTCTTTGTGTTCATGATGATAATCCGGGGGAAATAGCAGGTCCTCTTTCGTTCCTGGATATTGATAGTTGGCTTTCCTCCCTGCTTTCAGTGCAGCCTCTTGCAAATCCTTTAGGTGGTTTTTAGCAGCTCTTTGTAGACGGTTTCTCATAAATTCCATTTCGTAATTTGCCAGTAGGATTCGCAATTCCTTGCTTGCTCTTCTTATCATATTCTCAGCCGCATCCTTCAGGATAAACGACCCACCCGGGCAAGAAGCGCCGAAGTCATGCTGGGTAACATCCTTGCCAATCACTACATCACCAAGGTATGCATCAATGCCCCCAATGCGCGGAATACCTCCGCATGTTCCGACGAGTAACGCAAGCTTGAGATTTCGGTAGCTTAATGTCAGGTAAGCTGATCCCTTTGCCGCACTGGTCGCACCCGGACGAGGTAGAGTCACGAGAACGATTTTGTGTTGTCCAATTCGTCCAGTGATGTATGTGTTCATGTCTGTCTCTAGTCGGTCGCTAGGAGCACTGATCTCGTCCCAAAACTCGTCGAAGAGTAGCGTGACCGCATCAGCCTCACAAGGCAGAGCGCACACGATTGCTATCCTGAATTCATCGCCGTTCTTAGGAGGTTGTGTTGAAACCATGTTGTTGGTAATGATATGATGTGACTGAACTTGACTGCTGCAGAAAAAGACCTCACAGGATCTCACAGGGATGTTATGAGGGGGTTGGCTCCAGCATTATCTTGGTACATCACGTGCACTGCTGAGATATCCATCTGCTTGAATCTCTACTATTGGACTGGAAGGAGTTTTCTTTGCGCCGTGAAATGAGTTACCAGGCCTAAAATAGATTTGACCATGACAGACGCAGTGACAGGACCTGAGCTGACTGGATAACCTAAGCGCCGTCCCATATGCACGGCCCGTCCCGCAGTTGTCAGCGTCTCTCAACGCCCAATGTCACAATTGCACGTAAACGAAGGCTTGGGCGGTCAAAACATCGTAGCGACGAAGAAGAGAAAGGAAATTAGATATAACAACTCTAACATGATTATTTTGAGGTAAAGTTCGCTTTGACATAAATGTTGGGGGGAATCGAACTAGAAAGTTTGAGTTTGTAGTGTTTGAGGCATGAATAGAGATACCGCCCGCAGCTGGTTCGTGTCAAGTAATGCGGGATGAATAGAGACGCAAAGATAGCCATTGAAGAAATATCACTTAGAATATGTAGCCCCAGCCTATTGGGGATTTAACCAAACAACCTCTTCTTATCTTAAGCAGCTCATAATGAAACATACCCTACAGCTGAGGACAATCACAGTGGGTCAAGATCTTAGGCTTAACTAATCATTCAGTACGATAAATGGCTGTTTTATCCCTCATCAAACGGTTCTCATCCCTTAAGAATACATCTTAGCATTCCGATAGCCGGCTTATATATTTACGCCCCGGATACCAGCGACTTGACCTATGTCCCGTTCAGCTCCTTTCCCCTGACCTTCAATTACATATATAATATTCCCGTTCTATCCCCGCCTCTAGGACCGCGAGTTTGGATCTGTGTTAGGAGGACGTACCGATTCCGAATCTTGAGCAAAAACGATCTTTCTGCAACATGATGTGGCTGCCTGATCAGTATCATCCTCGCTACCTCTGATGTCTCTCTGCCATCGTAGCCTTGGAAGTTTATGGTCCTTATGATCAAGACTTATAGCGGTACAGAGACCACTAGTTTCGGGTCTATGTAAGATATCCGAAAGATCCATCGTCAAAGGCGCAAGGGTTGTGTCACGGACTGTTTTGGTCTTTGCCATCATGCTTGCGCCACAAACGATGACTGCGGCCAACGTGAGAGTCGCGCTCATCGACAACCAAATATAGAGCTTTCGCCTATCCCCTGATACAAAGACAGCAGGTTCCGACGCTTTAAAGGATACGGGCTCGGTATAGTTCCCAGTCTTCTCATCAAGGTACTCCAAGATGCGTGGTATCCCATAGTCAGCATGCCAGTCACATAAGTATCCAGATCAGGACTAATCCAAGGCTAGCTGTAGTTCTGCAAAATGCTATACTTGAGGACCTCGGATGTAAAGTCTAGAGAAAGACTGTGAAACCAGTCTTCTTTAATAGCTTCATCGTCGCGTGAGACTGAGCAGGTGGCATACGACTGGGATGTCGAGTTAGAAGAGACAACCTCACAGTCTTGTGCCTCATAGATGCCGGCAGTCATCGCCACCTCCGCCAGCATGTAGCAATCATATGTGGTGATCGTGCCTTTCCCATTTATAACGGGAATCTTCTTTTGAATGACAGGAGGGAGTTTTCCAAACTCAGCCGAGACTGTTGGGCACTCATCCTTGTCACTAGGACCACGGCCGTTTGCGAGCTCTTCCTCAGATGGCACCATTGAGAGTCGGACCGCGACTAACTTAGTTGTTTTGAGTATAGATGATTGGTTCGGCATTTGGCTCCTTGGGTCCCATTTTCCATCCATGATGATAGATGTTGCTCCTGTTCCTCTAGTGGTCATGGGATGACTGACATCAGAGTACTCTGCATTTCCAGCATGTTGTGATTTCTCGCTATCCGTGGCGTTGATCCATCAGAGGTTAGTTGCTAGATAGGGGATTGGAAGGTTAATACGACTCCTGGTAGGTATGTCTTCGCTTGGACTGAAATACCTTCGTAGCTGGATAGGCTCTGATCCGAAAGCATATTGCGGCTCATTAGCCGTTAAGGCTGCGGCACTAATGACTGTGATCGCCCGCATATCGGAATAAAGGATAGCGGACCAGTGGGTAAACTCCCCAATCTTCTCTATAGACGCGGTTCGTTTTTCATTGCGCAATTTGGTACCAGGAATCCAGGAAAGTGAAGATGATGCAAGTGGCGCTGCGAAACCATGCGGCCACATCAAAGCAATGGCGATTGTTGCCCACAGAGACCAAATTACTGATCTCTCTGCCTTGATGGCTGGTAGAATCGGTATACGGAAGCTGATTGTTCGTGTCAGCTCCAAGAGAGTGATCCCACGGTTTTCGAGAAGGATGAAAATGATTCGCCAGACGAGAAGTGTAGAGCCAGCTCCAACAACAAGTCTGACCACCACTAGTGACAGTGAAAGGAGACCAGTAACTTGTGATTGATGAAGCGGGGAGTGAAAGGTGAGTATAGAATAATCCGATCCGATCTTGAATTCATGATTGTCTATGTGAATGACTATTACTGCGGTGGCAGCAGATAGTACGACGTGGACGAGAAATAGATATCACGCCTTGAGGGCATTCAAAAGACCACGGTCGTCCGCACGTGATGTGAAATTTCTCTCCTGTGGCTGTTCTGCTTGCCTAAGGACGCTGTAAACTCCGCAGACCTTCTGGATAGGGGGCTCCATTGACAATGTGATAGACTGTTAGCTGAAAAGCTTCCGCAAGACGACAATGAATGAGGAATGAAAGGGCTTGGGCAAGAAGGAACTTACAGTAGAACTCAACTCGTTGAAGGAGATTTATCCGTGACCAGAAACATCATGACCTCATCGGGCATGTAGCTGAATACGAGGTATAAACCGGATTTAGAGTCAATAGTTTCTTTGTCTTTGCTTTTCGTGATTAAACAACCAATCGGGATATGGATACTAGAACGCCACGGTGGTGGCAGTGTGTGACCGGTATAGACAAGACACCAATAGGCTAGCACATAGACTGAGAGGCTTGCATGAGTTTCAGGATTGAGGCTTGGCGAGATTACAAGTCATGAATATCATCACAACTCACAGGCGGCTAGTAACCACCAGCACACAACCGCGTTGATTCGCCCTCTGTCATTGAGCTTGTTGCCTACTATTGGCCCTACAGGTCATATTCCGCTTCATCGGGCGCTTTATCAACAAGGCGCTCAATAAATCCTAAGCCAAGGCGGCATGTTACACGGTCTGCCAGTTTCAGCTCAGGTTGTGTAATTGCGGCTTATCATTTCCCCATGGATGCTAGTCAAGAATATGCAGCCGCTTCCCTTTTCATTTGTTCTAATGCATCTTAGTAACTAACAGTCACATTTTGATGACTCCCAACGTGGCTTGTCCATGTATGGGGCAAGAGAAAAGAGAGAAGAGCACGTCGACCTCAAACAAACCACTGCCGCGATGCAGCCTGATCTTGGCGAGATCAATTATCGATACATAACTCTCCGTTGAAGTGGTGTTGCATTTTGCGCCACGCCACCTGTCTCATATGGCGCATTACCTTTCGCAGACAAGTAAGCTTCCACTATCCCAATGGGGCTGATGTGCCATTCTGCGCAATTGTACGAACTGGTTGGAAAGACCTTTGGCGACAATGTATATCCCAAGATGCATCGACCCCGTCACTGCGCATTGTGAAAGCAAATTTCAACAAAGACGTGGGGACTGGAGATGATTAGATGCTCGAGTAAGAAAATATGCCAGTTAGTAGTCTCACCGTGGCCCTACCGTAGTAACGGAAGGCCTCAGACCAAGGGCCATTAGCTATTTCGGCTGCACGAAACGTCAAAGGATCATATAAGGGATTCCTCGCTGGGTGCTTGTTTCGTGGTTGCATGGAAGCTAGTCTCTTCCCGGGTGCCATCTACCCTTTGAAATGCCGGTGTACTAGTAAGGAAATCGGTAGACTCTATATTGGACTTCAGACAAGCTTCAAGATAGAAGATGGCATATTGCGGTCTTTACGGACGTGCAGCTGTCGCTTGCATGATCTTGGCTTTCATTCATTCCGCCATTGCCAAATATGATGTGCATGCTTGTCGTCGGCCTCTACACCAGACTACCGGTCATACTCAACTGGACCAGCGAGTCAATCCCATTCTCTGATCAGAAGCGAAACATTGCTATTGCCTTTGTCAACTAATTTGGCCATCTGACTATCATCTATGAGAGTTATCTGTGGCCCGGTACTAACGCTCGTCAGCATTTGTTCGGTTTTGCGACGCTGACAGCTACCTGCGGCTTCGGATGTGTTATCGCGATAGTTGCACCATGGTACTTCAAGCCTCTACCCAAAGAGCCTATCAACAAGGCCGAACGAGACCTAGTTTCTCTTCAACAGCAGGCCCAGCAAAGATAGGAGTCCTGAGTATCCGCATTGGTGATCACGTCAGGTAGAATGCTAGAGGCTACAGGGACACAGCTAGGCGGCCTTTATGCAATGACCAAATGCATTCACTTCTGACTTTTCTTAAACAAGTACATGTAATTGAATAGCGTCAAATTTAAGCTTATTATGAACAAGCTTATTATGAACTTGCTTGAAAAAAGAAAAAGAATGGATGGAATAAGGGCAAGTGAGAAACTCCGCAGAGGAGTCAGCATTTAAACCAATCAGCGTGTAACACGTCCTGCTCCTAATCTAGTGATCACATTTTGCCAGTGAAGCTTATATTCGCCAAGAATGCAACCTTACGCATAATAAGCTTGTAAACTGCGGATCTGCGTCTCTTGTCTCGGATCGCGAGTGCTTTCACGCTTTATCCATTTCTCCTTGTTGGTGTTTCTTCGCTGCCACGATGGACGGCAATGCCAGCAAGTCGCCCCCATCAACAGAGTGGAGCGAGCTATTTGCCCAAAACCCCTCCTATGAGCCGACTACGTACAAGGCACTCGACAACCTTACGTCGCATAAAGACCTCGCTTTCCTGCATGCCAAGTTCTGGAACGAGATCCGAGAATGGACCCGAAATGATATCACGGATATGTCCCGCATTGTTCATCCAGACCTTACAGGGCCTGGGAGCATTTTTATCGGGGGCATGAACCATGCGCTGAATGAAGACACTCTCGCGAAAAATAATATCCAGGCCGTTATTGCTATTCATCCCAAGGACTCACTAGCATGGGACAAGAACAACGCCTCATACGGGCTGCAACGGTTCTACCCTGACAAAAATGGCAGGACGAGCAGTGTTGTCAAGTACCCACTCATTATTCCACTCGAGGACAACGCCAACTCAAATCTAATCGATCACTTCGATGAGACGAATGATTTTATCAAGCTGCATAGCGGCGAGGGGAGAAACATCTTGATCCACTGTAAATCCGGACGCTCGCGCTCCGTCGCAGTGCTAATCGCGTATCTGCAACAAAAGTTCTGTTCTGAGAAAGGTCTTGCGTCAATGAAGGATAAGACTGTGGCGAAAGAGCAGATGCGGATGCACCGGGAGGAGATCACCGAGGCGATACGTGCGCAACGTCTCCCAGTCATTGTCATAATGGAACGGTTTGATGAACTGTTGGCGCGGTACGACCTTAAGCTCATCGATGATCCAGAGTATAGGAGCGAGAAGACTAACGGGCTGGCTGCTTCTGGGGTCATGGATCCAAAGACTCCTAAGCCGGGGAAACAGCAAGAGATTGTAGCAAAGCAGGAGAGTAAGGTCGTGCAAACAAAGGGAGGGGCGGCAGTGCTTAAGTTATGCGTTGCTGCAGCATTCTTCAAGAGCAACCAAAAGCCTACGGAAGCAGTGGTGCATCAATTCTTCGAAGTCAATGAGGCCTACTTCTACGAGCTGGAGGCCTTAGAGTACAAGGGAAGGTCATACGTTGGCTGTCAACATTCATGTCCTGGCCTCGTTGGGTTCTGCTTTGAGTACGCTAAGGATGAGTATGGTCTCACGTTGCCAAAGAATATAGAGGAGCATGTTAGAAATGTTATAGTACAATAGAATCAACGAAGACAGTTCATAGTCTCAATCTGAACTATCCTCTAGCGGCTAGCCCGGGTGGTTTTAAACGTTTATGGTTAATACATAATTATTCATCCGCGAGACCGCCGTCAAATATCGGAGGTTGATGTCATACCATTTTCACCATCTGCCCTGCAAAAAATTGAATCACAAGATGGAAATAGTTCCATAACGCAGTTCATACAGACCAGCCTCATGCTTTGAGTACTGGCAAGATGGACGATATCCGACCGCGAGGAAACAGCCCGACTCATGTACACGAACCTGACACCGTCCAAGTGGAGGTACTTAGGGCGACTACAGATGCACACATCTGCGGCTACTTTTCTGCCAATTCAAGTAAGCACCTGCGAATAGGTCCGGGGCACAGCGTCAGACTGGCTAACTGCTGTCATTCACCACTGGAAAGACTACAAAGCCGGCTGCGGTTCACCATCCACCTGCAGCACCCCCAGCGGCGGCAAGTCATGGGGCTGTTGCGACGAGACAAGCTGTTACATCCCCGCGACATGCGAAGATGCTTCGGCTCCTGACTGCGGGGGCACCGCTGCCTCACTATGCCCGTACTCTCCAATTATGAAATGGTAAGGACTGCTGCTAAGTGTTGATATCCAAGATTGATAAGCTACTCTTAGCACCTATGGAGCTTCGTCACGGTGTGTCTACTTCGTTTACCAAACCGCTTCTGACGACAGCGCCAAGCTGACTTCCTGGGGTTGCGACGAGACGCCGACAACATACATCATCGGACCGCTGCAAGCTGAGCAAACCGCATCAGAGACGGCGTCGACGAATGATGAGACAGACTCAAGCTCTGGCCTTTCGAAAGATGCCACGATTGTTCTTGCTGTTCTGCTCCCCGTTATAGGTTTGGCGATTCTTCTAGCTGCAGCCATGTTGTTCTGCCAGCGGCGTAAGAAGAGAGCAGCGGGCAACGCGATTACTGCGCCTGCTGAAGGAGTAAGATCCGAGATGGAGCAGACAATGGACGGTACGCCGGCGCCGGCACCACCGCCGTATGAGATGGATGACAATGTCTTGCGAACCGAACTGGACAGCCGTGAAGTTCGTTATAGGACTAATTAAGGGACAACATTGTGTTCAATGGTGAAAATGCCGAATCTTTGAGCATAAAACGGAGGCAATAGGTTTGATCTGGATCTTCGTAAGAAATAAGTCGAAATATTCCTTCCGGTCACGCCACGCCAGAAGGAGGTCATGCCTTCCGGAGCTGAAAATGGGTTTGACGACATATTCAAGACTCTTAACGCATCTCACTATGATGGATGTTGAGATCTTAATATCCGACCGAGGCCGCGAATCCAGTCTTCTTTGCGTGCAATAAGAATGAAAAGGGTTCAACGTGAGGGCGGAGGAGCTCGGCCAAATCCACTTGGACTGGCCTTGCCTGCAGGGGTTACAATAGATCATGGTGTGGAGTTTAGGATAAGTTTGGTGTAGACTTAGGATATCTTTTGCTGAGTTTATTCTGACGCCCTAAAGGTCCGATATTTTCTTGCTCCCTGAGGCTTCTGCGCTCGCCTATCCGCTGTTCTAGAAGCCCGCCTGTTAGCGCCGTTTCTGAGGTGCAAGTGTGCTGAAGCTTACCTCGCAACAGACCGCTCAGTCTTGAGGTGACCAGTGTAGAAAGGGAATTTACACAGAGCCGTAATAGGATGTTAAGGGTACTCAGGATATCTTCAAGTCAGGAGTTCTTAGATTGCTTTGATGGGAATTCTTATGAGATGGGTTGCTTCGGATATCGGCATCTTATCAAGCGCATCAGTCGAACTCGGAATATGAGTCACTTGCTATGGCCGTCTTACCCGCCGCAATCCTTCATGTTGATCTCATCTATAAAAGCAGGTTCGCGATTGCCCATTCTCCATTTTCTATAGTTTTATTGGACTCATGGTGCGATAGCTATCTGAATTGAAGCCATGCCAGACAAATATTGCCCAACAATCATTCTCATCGGTCCTGAAGGCGCTGGAAAAACAACCATTGGAAAAGCCCTTTCAGAAAAGCTCGACAGAGAGTTATTCAGCCTCGATCGACACCGCAAGGAGCTTTACGCGCCATTCAACTACGATGATACTCATGCCAGCAAGTTGTACGAACAAGAGGGCGTGGAGGCTTTGTTAAAATACTGGAAGTACTTTGAGTACAGAGCTGTCGTGGACATCTTACAAAATGCGTTGAAGCCTGGAGATAGGTTTTACGGCAAGATACTCGACTTTGGGGCGGGCCATTCTATTTTTGAGAACAATAAGGAGCTTGATCATGTTGCGGAACTGATTGCACCTTATGAAGGGGTCTTCTTCATTCTTCCATGCGAAGACGTAGATGAGGCCCTGAGGATCATGGAGGAGCGGAGAGGTCATGAGTTAAGCTACAACCGACACTTCCTGAATCATCCAAGCAACAAGACATTGGCAAAGCATACTGTTTACACGAAGGATATTAGTCCGGAGCGAAGCGCTGATGCGATATTGGAGTATTTAAACGGTTGACATAAGGGCTCAAAGTAAGCCTCATGAGGGTCTTATAAATGGCATTATGTACACTTTTCCACTCTTCGTATGACAACAGCTAATGTGAACATTCACATGCAAACCATCTCTCTAGTGAGCTTCTGCCTACCAACTAAGATGGTCCGACCACTATAGTCAGATTGGCCATGACCCAATTTGGTAGGTGTGAATAAAATTCGGCCAGGCATAGCAAGCTTAAAATATGCCACTGTCCCTCAATTGACTTTCAATTGATTTGTATGTCATCGATAAACACGAGGCGATGTCCTTAAACCTGTTAGATAAGCCGATAGGCGATGTCGTTGTCGTTGATCAATCGTCTCTCATTAATGCAATCCTCGTCAGAGATGTCGACGCAGTAGATTCGATGTTATCCTCCGGTACCCATCCAAATGCCCGAAGAGTCGGAAAAGAAACACCAGTCTGGCGCTCATTAGATGGAAGACACATAAAGCCGGAGAGACAAGATCCCAATTCATGTCGAGAGCTGTATCCTCTGGATCTTGCAATAACGAGCCGCCCAGCTTGCCGACATATCGTTGAGCTATTACTCAGTCACGGGGCCGACCCGAATTCTCGCTACCCTCAAACCACAATCGCTCATCGGATTTTGAAAAGAAGAGGTACGGCCCTGAACATGATATCCAGCCAGCGCAATGTGTTCCTCGACTTAATCCTTCGGCACCCACTGCTCGATGTCAATCTTCAAGATAGCGAAGGCATCCCACTGATTCAAACTGCATTCGAAGTGGGGGATGCGGAAGCTGCACGAATACTGATCGACAGAGGCGCCGACCTCCGTTGCAGGGACGATTCCGGTAGAAACATCCTACATCTTCTCTCCGCCGATGATTGTGGGATCGAGCTCGTTCAGCATATTATCGCTTCGGCACCAGATCTCCAATACCAGTTCGATAAGGATGGTAGAACCCCACTTCACCATACGATAGATTGCCAAAAGCCAGGACACCCAAGAGACAAGGTTAAGCTTTTGATCTCCGCAGGAGTCGACGTTACGGTTCGAGACGCCAATGGTGATACACCACTTCACATACTCTTCAAAAGACCGTTTCTTCTCGTTGCAGACTATTACGGTGATGCATTTTGGAAAGGTTTCGTCAAGAATACAATCGACTTACTGCTTTCTAAAGGAGCAGACATCAACGCGCGGAACAAAGCCGGGAAGACGCCTGCATTCGGCTACATCCGTGCGAGCAATTTCAAGGTTGATCTAAGCTGGGCGAAGTTAGATGAAGAGAGGCATACCCTGTCTAAGAAATACGGTGGTGATAGATGGAAGGTCAACAAGGAACTTGAAGAGCAGATTGCGGAGGGATGGGAGCCAAAGATTTGGGCGCTCTTTGATAAGATGGGAGTGGATTGGTCGGTTGTTGATGCCAAGGGTCGGTGTCTGCTTCATATTGTGGCGGACCAAGAACGGTCATTCAGAAGGGTAGCTAGATTCTTGGTGGGTAAAGGATTGGATCCTATGGCAGAAGACATGCAAGGTCAAACTGCGCTAGATGTCGCAGCCCATCGGAAAGCAGACGACATCTTGGCATTGCATAAGGCTGGGTAGATCATTGACTTTTTAGAGCCTCTGGTACCTGAGAGCTTATTTAGACTTTAAAGTTCTATCTCTGCAAATTAAATGCTTGGCAAGACCAGAGGAAGCGTAGCCTATAGATCATTGCGATGGGACAGAACATATCAAAATCTTACATCCATGCTGATGTCATAATCACTGACTACCTTCGTTCCCATAATTATTTCATCTTGTCAAGCTTTTGATCGGCCCTATTCCATGCAGCATGAGGTATTGATAGACCCCATAGCTGATGGCTCACATCAAGCGCCTCGCACGAGGTGCTATTTCCAGAAGATCCATATATACGAACAGACTCAGCTAATATCTTACAGACAGCCACGAGACCCGTTCAGCGTGGCCAACAGTTTAAGTATGCGTCGAGGTCCCCTCCGCCAGATATATGAGGCTGAAGTCAATGCCAATGCCCGTGTCTCGCCTAAAAGGCCGTCTCATGGTAGTGGTTAAACTCCGACTACTTTAGCTGACACAATAGTGGAGACTTACAAAGCCATTACATACCGCTCAAAACTCAACAAAACGTGGAACCTCGACCAATTATCTTCAGACGATTAAGATCCTTTATCGTTCCCGCGGGAAGAACCCACATTTATCGGAATTTACCCGCAACGGCTGAGACCTTAGCCGGAACTGTTGATACAGGCGATATCTTGAAAAAGGAGATTTTGCAGCGGGTAGGGGCAGTTGGTAACATCGTGCTAGACTGCCTGTACCTTGGAGTTTCATTAACCGAAACATTAACTGGAGCTTTCAATCCCATGCCCTCCTTATTGGCTATGTCGTATACCTACGTCAGCTCATAGTCCAAACACCAACACTTTCGCAACTTACCGTCTTCTTACTAATATTCAACACCTCAAGATTCGATGCTCTATACACGAACGATAAATGGCGTCAAATTATCCTTCGAGGACCGAGGCATGGTCACATCTGACCCAACAATAGTCTGTCTACCAGGCTTGGGTCAGGACCACCGTTGCTACCAATACATCCTCCCCTTCTTGGTGGGCAAGTATCGCGTCATCAGAATTCTATGGAGGAGTCACGGCGCCAACAGCGAATCCACGGGAAAATGGAGCGTGGAGGATCAAGCAAACGATACAATCGCACTCCTAGACTCTCTCCAAGTCCAAACATTCATTCCCATTTCTCACTTCCAAGGAGGTTGGTGCGCCATGGAGATGGCCGCACGTCTAGGGAGCAAAAGAGTCCCGGCTGTGCTATTGACTGATTTCATCCTCACTCGGCCTCCTGCAGAATTCATAAAGAACCTGCAAATGATGCAGAACAGGGAGACTTGGCAGCAGGGTCAGGCTCCCCTCATCAAGAAATGGCTCAACAACACTTCCAACAAGAACGTTCTAGATCATTGTCAGAATGATCTAGACACCAACGGATTTGAGAACTGGTCTTATTTCTGCTGGCTGGTGGAAAAGAACTATGAGCACTGGGGCTCACCAATGGAGCGACTTGAGGCTATCAAAGACCCTCCTTTAGTTCGACATGTCTTCAGCCAACCCAGAGAGGAGGCTTATCTTGCAGAACATGAAGAATTTGCGCGGAAACACCCTGGTTGGTTCAGCTTCGCAAGGCTCCGCGGGGAATCTTACTTCTCCGTTGTCGAGCTACCAGAAGCTGTGAGTGTACAATTATCACATCTTGTCAATCAGGTAAAGAGCAAATAGTAAGGCGAGCGAAATCATATGTTGAGGTAATTATTAGATTCAGGCTCAACATCGAATGGACTAGGTTTGGTTTTCTAAGTTAATGAAATTGGCAGTGGAGAGCGATAAAGCAGAGGTTTAATAACGTTAGCAAGGCTTTACCCACCTCAGTGTCTCTTATAGTGTCAAGTTCCACTCTACAGCATATAAATAGAATTATATTAAAGATTAGCACAAAAATAACTGAGTATCTACAAGCACAGGGCTTGAATGAGCCTCCTCGAATTTGGGGACGTGGCCTGCCGTTGACCTACCCTAGTTTTGACCCCGCAGACCAGGACGCTAACGGCGCACGGGCTCGTTTAACAGACTGCTGAACGAGATGTTGTATGTCGGGTCGGGTCGGGGAATCATCGGCCCGGATCAGGGGTCATGTTGATCCGGGCCGAGACCATTGTTCTTATCTTAGCTTGATTTCTCTTATCTCAAGCATTTGAATCTAAATGTACTCCGTGAGCTGACTGTTATTAATGCTAGCCCTTAATAACTATTATAAGATCTTATAGAGGTCTTAGTTGGGTCATCGGGTAATTCCTTTATGGTATGTTGGCGTTTCCTGCATTCCTTTTTAAAAACTAGGAGTCCATGTGACTTGCAACAGGCCACTTATAATCAAGCTTAATAGTGGCGTATATGCCTTATTCCCAATTGCAAACTTTTTGCATCGAGTGGCTGGCGTCGATCTCGATCCCAGCTATTCAGAACCTAGATGATGTTTTCTGTGTTGGCACTAAGATAGTTTAAACAAGCCAACAATGGTCTGGAACGAACTGTAGCACCTCCATTGGGGACCAATCAGAAGGTAATCCGTCTATCAGGAGATCCACTGCTTGGTGATTAAATACAGCAGACATAGCCCAATTAACCTCTATTTATGTGCCAGATCTTCAACATATCCGCTTGTACTTATCTCGCTTTTATCAATCCCTCTAATTTCCAGCCAAGATGATCTCTGATGACCTCACTAGAGGGATGAAGGTGGTAACAACCCACGACGTTTTACATGCTGCTTCAATCGACAACCCTGAGAAGTACATGCCCAAAGAGGACGTCGAAGTTGATAATGTCACCAAGGTTCTGAAGGTGGTTGTCTCTGTAGGCCTCAATGAGGTGCCTGTGGTCGGTGGCATGCTCTCAGGGTTACTAGACCTGTTTTGGCCTGGTGGCGATGATAATATATGGGAGGGTATCAAAGACAAGGTAGAGCGGCTTGTTGATGAAAAGATTGGTGAGGAGACCGCCAACGCCAACCGGTTGAGACTTAAAGGCATCTTCAAGGCTCTACGAAACTTTGCAGGTGAGCCAGCGAAGGTCCAGGCTCGCAGCTTCCACGGAGTACTTGACATTCTGATGGAAAACGAGCCATCATTCATCGAAAATGGAGCGCCATGGTATAACCTTCCATACCTGGTTCCCTTTGGCACTCTCTACCTATCTGCACTCTATACTCAATGGAAGTATTGCAAAAAGATCGATAAGGTCAAGGATTCAGAGTCGTCGTATAAAGAAACACTTGAGAAGGAGGTTTATCGACTTCAAAGTTTTGTCCAGGAAGCGAAGAAGAACTGCATTGAGAGGCGAAAAAAAGATATCAGAATGAAGCAGCTGTATGGTTTCGACCAGATCACGCTGGAGGACCCACATAGTCATGCGGAGGTTACAGTTACGGGTGCGTTCACTGCGATGGAAAACATATTCGCCAACGCTCGCAAGCAGCTCGACTTCGAGGTTGAGTCCAAATACAGTACAGAAATCGACAAGATCCTTGAACCTACACATCTCTGGGGACGATTCATTCCTGGACATGAACACGACATCCAGACCTATCACCATCTGGAATATCCTGGAGGTATATGGAAGGGCATTACGTCAGAGACAAAGTTTACAAACCCACAAGCCGCTTCCGGCACCCTGGGGAGGCTTTGTAAGATTGAATTGTATGTTGCTCCAGACTACTATGGTACCAAAGAGGTCGTCGGGCTTTTGTTCGTTTTCGAAAACACAGAACTTATGTTGGGATCACGCCGTGGTGGATATGTCTGCAACATTGAGCTCGGAAAGGAGGAGGTCATCGTTGGAGTGACAACAAAAGTCTCAACTGACTACCGAGACAGAGATCGAATCGAGTATATTGGATTTACCAGCGCTCTTGCAACTATTGATGGCCAAGGACATTTAAGGTATGAACACTCAGCGACATTGGGGAATGACTTTCAGCCAAGGGATGGAGTTGAATACAAGGAGTTCACTTATACTAGTGAAGATGGGAAGTCTCCGCCTACTTGCATGCTTTATGCTGTTGGGTGGTCTTACGACCATACTAGCGATGGATATCTTGGAATGTTCCAGCCGGTTTTTGGCTGCTTAGAGACAATTGGAAGAGATGGGACGTCTACTTGGTCGTTTGAGAATTAGGTGGTGTTTCTGAGTTTACACAGTGTCAGAAGGTTTGAGATTCAAGCTATTCACCATGCTCACTCGAATGATCACAAGGGTATATGGTCTGAGCTCTTTGATACTGATTATGTAAATTATATTCAGCCAGAGTTCAACCGCCCTGTCTCGTTTCGTTCCCTTCAGTGCCATCCATCTGCATGAGAGGCTTGATATGACAGTTCGCCCGTCCTATTGAAACAAGTGCTGACAATATTGTTCGTAGTGCTTCCCTGCTGCCACCTGGTCTGAGTATATGGACACCCGCTTCACTGCGGAGTTCTGTCCCGGCTACTTCCCAGACTACCCCAACCCAGTGTGCAAAACTGCCACGGTTTGCCCGTTAATTGAAGATCTGCTAAATGTCCTAGTGCTAACTGGGATACAGAACTGTCTTTAATTCTATTTCAATTATATATAGAACATAATTTATCATTCATCAACTCGAATACAAAAATCAAGTAACGGATTAATCTTAAGTTTCTTCATCAGATGAATCTCGGCCATAGTGCTGCAAGATGCCCCTTGATGCCTTGTCTTCTTTGTCTGGTTGTAAGCGTAACTCTTCCATCATCTGCTCTCGATCAAAGATAATCTGCGTCAGCCCAACGAAACGATTCTTCGCTCGTATCCTAGGGTTACTTGCTATCTTCTGCACCGTAACCAACGTATCACCATCCAACTCAGCATCGGGAAATGTAGAGAAATCAACGGCCTCCAAATCAGCATCCTCAGTTGGTGACCAATTCGGGATCACCTTGCCTCTTGGCTCGAAAACCACCCTTCCCTTATCCTCCTGCGCAATATTGGACATGAGGATAGCAACAAATCGTGGGGGCTTTGATCCTTTCTTCTTAAACACGACCATTGCAGCGTAAATTTCGGTCCTGCCTTTTCCCAACAGCTTTCTATCGGGATCCTGATGGCTCCTTCTGTGAATGCGGCGTGGCATTATCAGCGGCAGCAAAGGAGGTGTTTCCGATGACCACGAGGTATCAGATTCATGGTCGCTGGGGAAGATACCGTACAGACGATAGCCTGCTGTTCCTCGGGGGAAGCAGAGTAGGAACGGACTCCCCGCTTCACGCGGCTGCCACGACGGGACTGATAGGATGGTCGCATATGGCTTCTTAATCAGAACACTTCTCTGCATTGCTAGTGATACTGTGTCCACGTGATCAGAAGATTCTTCTGAAGTAACTGATTTATGCTCGTCTGGCTCTTCGTGGAACATTATACTGTCCTTCCGAGCCATCTTCACCGGGAAAAACGTTTGAGGCCAGATCAATCGTAGATACCGCTGCGACTCACCACTTCCCTTCCGAAGAAGTGGTATCCATATCCGCGATACGTGACGCGTTGTCGTAGTACTCAGAGTCTCAATGTCCCAACAGTCAAGCACGCCGAATACGAAACTAGGAACCAAAGTAGGCACAATGGGCAAAGTGATCTGCAATCCAGTGTTGGTCAGATGAAATGAGTAGGAATGATCTCCTGGCGTGTAATGCCTTTGCAGCTGCGGTGAGCTACTAATAACCACGGACTGTGACTTGTTGAACTCCCAAGGAGAGCGAGGGAGGAAATCGACATATTGCAGTCGGGATGCAAAGAAGCTATGATCTGCATATTTGTGGATGATCTCTCCAAGTAGTCTAGTGAAGGCTTCAAAACCTTCACCATATACGAGAGGCATGGAGATATCGAAGAGTCCAAGGAGGGAGTATGCCTGATCTTCGATACGTGTCGTCGCGCGCTTTGAAGCCCAAGCCATTCTCTGTGCAACACTATATCTCCGCAGTGGATGTGCTTTGGACAGCCTGCCCTTGAGTAGACATGACCACGGAATGCCCGTGATCTCGGTGATGCAAGGTGCCAGCTCGGACTTTGTCGCTATCAGAGTCCAGTTGCTAGAGAAGAAACTGACATTTGGCGGTGCGATGAGTTCCTGGAGAGTCCAGCCTCTCGTGAACCATCTTGCATTTCTAAACGCACTGTTCGGTTTGGTGCATTCATTCAAGGTCATGGCAGAGACGTCCTCCAAGTAAACATAGCAGACAGCAGATCGTCGATACCATCTGAACATGGAGTTAATAGCCTCAGATAATTCTGCTGAGCTACTCTTGTCGATGCAGTTGGTGTCCACCCAGACGTGGGTCAGTTGGTCCTTCGCAGCTTGAGCACAGGCCCAGACGATTTTCTGGAACCCGGGCTTGAAGCGACGGTTCTTGCGATCGGCCCAGTCTTGGAGTGAGACTTCGCCATCGCCCCAGGTATGAGATAAAATGGCATACTCTGGGATGGAGACATCGAAGAATTCTTCGACTTCGAGGGTTGTGGTATTGATGAGTCGCATATTGCAGATAATAAAGGGAGAGAGGTGTCAGATTAGCCCTCTTGTGGCACAGCGTTCATTCTCAACTTATCTGATTGGGTGATGACAGCACAGCCGCTAGGCTTACTAAGCGTGAAACTAGATCAGATTACCCTAAGCTGAATGAGGAGGGTCTTTCAATGTTCCTTTCGGTCAAGAAATAGTCTATGCCACTATTATTCGCAATAGAAGAAAGACTGATGATAGAAGGACCACCCTGACATTCGCGGAGGGTCTTAGTGTAGGATTTCTTCAGTATGTTACGGAATGGTAGTAAGTGTATACCTTGGCAGTATTAACTAAATGTCCTTGGACTGCAGCTGTGACGCACAATGGCTGTATAGTTATAACAACTTTGTATTCATACCCTTACTGTGTGTCGTATATAGAACAGTCAAACTTCTGATCAACAATAAAGCCATGTTTTTGTAGTCCTATTCCTCCCATACTCCCTACACTGAACGTGATCTGCCTCCATTTTATATGAAAACAGCTATGTTTTGCTTTGTCAGTAAATATTCAGGGCACTTCGTCAAGTTGCGTTCACGTCTTGAAAGCAGATAGTATCAACAAAAAGAACATTTACTTATTCTTTGAAACGTTTATTACTCCTCAAGTGAAATAATGTCTTTAAAGCTTGATGAATTCTCCGGAGCGTAACAAATAAGATCGGGCACCATGAAGGCCGGAATAACCTACAGCAACCGTTGAATCACACCGACCGTGTTAATTCCGAATCCTTGCTTGGTAGGTAATCGTTCCAGAATATCGAAATCGGCCAGGGATGACTTGGCGGGGTGACTCCGTGGAGATGTCTGGACTGGTGTGGAGAAATATGGTCTCCCCCGCGGAGATGCAAAACTCTGTCCCTGACAATGTCACCCACGCCATGACATGACAGCTCGTTCTGATCTGATGTAAAACCATTCGATTCTACCTCGTAGAATAGCTCAAGAGCTGCTGATTTCATCGGGCCGTTACTGAGTTAAGGCGCTGGCTGAAGTATACGCCAGCATGACTTTGCCTCTCACCGAGACATGTGCCATGCGGTATTACCGGGCGAAGCAGTATTGCGAAGGGTCACCGGGCATGTCTGATGGGCACAAGCTTACAAGGCTCTGGCGCTGAGTTCTGGGAACAATGGGTGATAAACTGTCGCGATATCCGTGGCTAGTGACTCCCGCTGGTAGAGATTCCTGACCCATGCGGAATAAGACTTGGGCATCCCCATTAGGTTTAATCACCTGGAAAGAGGCTCATGGCAAAGACATGCGGTCAATGGTCCAAACTCGTATCTAATTAAGTAACGGTACTCCAGGTCTAAAGAATCATAACAGTTTTCATCCTCAAATGTCTTTACTTTGCGAGAACGCTGGCTGGCACTGAAACGGGCGCTGACTCAATCCTGCTCTCCTCATCGGTGACATTACCCTTATTTCTGTTGGCAAGGAAGTGCATGTGCATGTGAGAGTCCACGTGGGGACCCTGGTACTCAACACCATCAACTTTGACAGGGTCCTCGTCAAACAAGTACATGTACCAGTAGTACACGCCAACAAACATGCCACCCCCAATAATGTTGCCAATCGTAGCTGGGATCATACCCTTCCAGATGTACAGCCCGACGGTAAGGTCGGGTGTCTTGAGCCAGATGGCGAGAGACATGTAGAACATGTTGGCGACAACGTGCTCGAGGCCAAGGACGACGAAGGCGAAGATGGGCCACCACATGCCGATGACCTTGGAGGCAAGATCCTTGGCTTGGATACCGAGGAAGACGGCGAGGCAGACGAGCCAGTTGCAACCGATGGCTTTGAGGAAGATTTGATGAACTTGTGGTGATATTTGTTTTTTGCTGGCGAACGACATGACGACTTCTTTATAGGGTGAGGCATCAAAGACACCACCATCTAAAAAAAGTTAATTGCGACCTTGCACTGAGTGGGTGCCATGACTTACATCCCATAATGATAGACATGACAAATAGCGATCCCGCAAGATTGCCGAAAAAGCAAAGGATCCAATGCAGCAGCATCTTCCGAATCGGAAGTCGCCCTTGAAGCACAGCAGTCAAAGTAAACTGCAACCTCATCAGCCACAATACAACAGTAAAGCATCGAACTAGCTTACCATAGTAGTCGCAGTGAACAAATCCGCGCCTGTAAGCACAACAAGCACTAGACCCAGAGGGAAAACACCAGCGCCAAAGAGCTTCACCAGACCTGGCGCGTTCTCAGTGTACCAGGGTGCTGTCATGGCACACAGTGAGACACCACAGCCAAAGCCAAGAAGACATCCCGCGGAGACGGCGGAGAGAAAGACCTTGTAGAGGCGCATGTTGCCTCTCTTTACGCCAGAGCGGGAAACAAGCTCGATTGTTTCTTGGGGCGTGTATGCCGCCAGGTTGGAGATGCTAACCACGAGTGGGTTACTCATGATGAATTGATATAACGTGGAGTTGTAGTATACAATTGAAGAATTGGGTTGCGTGTTTCGGTAGAAGATGAGGTAGGTCGAGCCTTTTATTCAGAATCGATATAGACTATGCAAGCTTATCGCAGACTCAAGTCCGTCTAGACCCTGCCCTATCATGCCAAGTCAGGAGAGCTATGGATTCTTATCAGCATGAGATCATAGAATATCGGACTGATGGTAAGATGGTTTATTGCTGTCTTCTACAAGCCCAGCCCCAGCAGAGAAAAAGACTCACTGCTAGACCCGGCGATCTCGGCCAGTCTCTCCACTATCAGAGCATGCTGGGAGTAGAAAATCCTGCAGTTTCAGGGCTATTGACTTCTCGGCGGTGGATGCCAAGACTACAGCGGTATAGCATTGTCTATCTGGTCCTATCATGCTCTGTTTTAGCAAGCTATCATCCAATTTCTTAGTTCTCCTCAGTGGCCTGACTTGCAGAATAGTTGAGGCCCCTGTAGTGTACCGAAATTAACCACAGATGGGGGCAGAGCCGCAGGAGCCCCCACTGCTCTATTTAGAACTTAATCTTTAGGTACCATCCCGGCGGGCTCCGGTCATTTCTCACCTAAATGACAAGCGCGGAAGTGATGGGACGATTTGGGTTCACCTTGGGCTGACCGACCCTCACCGCCCATGGTCAATTGAGCAGAACCAATTACAGTATTTCAGTTACCGAATCTCGCGGCAATAATTCAGGTCCCAGCCAAGTCTTCGCCTTTGCGCGCTAATCCTAGCAGTCAGGCCAGGGTCTATCTGCACCTTGCATGGCATACTTCAAAGTCCATACAATTGAACGCGTCAAGTCAGTTACTCGCACATCCCACGCCGCATATGCCTATTTAATATTGAGAAAACGCATCGGCGGCAGCATATAATGTCGAGTTACTAATACTTGCGGCCAATGTTGCTTCGTAGTTCAGGTCGTTTTGCGGGCCGCGGACGCCGCAAGTCAGATCATTTTTTCGAGATCGGAAGAAAAGATGGGTTTCAGCGGCCGTTGGATACTGCAGGTTGTGCATCTCCAGAAATGGTGGAGGAACGGGGCAACGCTGTTATCTATGATGATCTCTAGGGCTTTGTGATAGCTGAGAAATAATTATTATATCAATTTGTAATGACGCAGTGGTATGAGGTCTTGTTGAGATGTTCGGAAAAGTGACGGGTATTCCAGCAGATATTGCGAGTGGGAAAATTGAGGTTTGTGCATAACTTAATAACGTTGATTTCACATTGTTATTTCTTTTCCTCTCACTATTTCTCTATCAGTGTTGACACGATAGCGATTGGTCAGGTATCGTCGTGCAACGTCTTAGTATCATCTTTTAGCAATATGTCAACTCGACCCCTCAATGACAAACTGTATCACTATTATCGAATCTCATGGCGATAATCTTCAGTCTGCCTCTTGTATACTTCAAATTACCTCCATCAACAGACACAGAAGCTAATAAAGATAAACCTCCTTTTTGTTCACTTTGATACATTTCCCAAGTAGGGTACCAGCACCCACTCGCTCATAAGATGTCCTTTGACCTTCGCTCGCAAGCGGCTTTGGTTGCACCAGTAGCACATAATGCACTTTCTCAGCATCGGTCATATCCCCTTTCTGTTTTCCAAGCACAATACACAGGGTCCCTTCCTTCTTTGGATTGAGAGGTGAGTCAAAAACAAGCATTGAATCCGCATCTCCAATGTCGTAGTCACTCGCTAGGGCGGCCAACACACCGCTACTAGTCCTTTTTTCACCAGAGTCCCATTGGCTTTGCAAAGGCTCCCATTCAGTGCCGCCGAACTCGGCCGGGATGTAATCGATGCGGCCACTATATGCCATCCACGACCACGAGGGAACCATGAGAGCACCAGGACCGGGTGCGAATGAGATGCGATCGAGAGATGTGACTGTTTCGGAACGACACCAAAGTAGACTTCGGCGAAGGAGACCGCGGCGACGACCCCCCGGCTGGTCTTCGAAGAAAACACCAAACTGTCCTTGTATTTTCAGGGCCGAGACAATTCGTTCCTGAAGACCGTTGATTGCCCATGGTCGGTCAGAAGAGCGCGTTAAGGCAAGCCCAGAGTACAGCTTGTAGAGATCTTGGTACCCAAGGATCTTGGCACCTTTGTCGGCTTCCATCATCAACCGGGGAAAGTTTGGGTCGCCCAAGAAGGTCGCCCGTTGGCTATAATCATATTAGATAAGGAACGACGGTGGCACAGAGAGTAACTTGCCTGTACATCTTACACATAGACTCGCAATGGACACCATCGCCACATTCAAAGTAGGTCTGATATTCGGTGAAGAAAATAGTTCGGCGTGCAAGCGCATGCTCTTGCAAGACCCAGCCTCTTCCATTTAGAGACCCTTCCAAGACATGAGATTGGAAGTCATCGATGTTCTCGCGAAGGTAGAATGGTTCTGAGCCTTCTCGGCGTAGTGTAACGCTCAAGGCTTCCTTCCGCGGCCCGAGAAAGCCTGCCGAGTGACCAGGGGAGCGGCTTGAAGCAAGCACGCAATATGCGCTACTGTAAACCTGTTCCATTCGTTTTGCTTCCTGGCTGAAGTCCCCATCCGGACCTTGAATGATGCATATAGAATCTATCCATAGGTAGGGACGACCAAGAGCTCGTGTCACGATGACAGAATCCCTGAAGGTCGCTGGGAGCTCTTCCATGCTGATCCCGGCGCGATGAGCGTCGATATTTGTTCTCAGAGTACGAAACTGAGTCCCTGTGCCCCACTGGTGAGACAAAGCTACCCAATCGCCTTCGTTGCTGGAGTCAGTCTCGACGAGATGGACTTTTTCATCTCCATCCTTGCCAACGGCAATGACTCTGGTCGGCAACCTCTTGCTTGTGCCCGAGCTGCTGAAGTTATTCGAGTCGCGGCGGCACATACTATGCGAGTTATCACAAGTTAAGAGCCATTGCCGGATAATGTCCAGATATGCGGTGCTGCCAGCTGAAGGCATAGCTGGTAGGCCGACTTGTATCTGACTGTCGATTCCAGTCGTCAGATCTAGAAGGCGATGAATGAGTAAGCAACCTCCCTTTCGGTAAGCTGATAAGTAGATGCGAACTCACCGGGACTTCTGAGCAAAGTCGCAACTGGTGTGTAGCCATTTAAAAGGATAGTCGATCGCTCCCGGGAAAGATGGACAAAAGGATTTGTGTTTCCAGCTTGCTGGGTAAGCTTCCATAACACGCTGCACAAATCACATTCGTTGGAACTAGAATTGCTTTCCAGATGCTCCACGGTGTAGGAGATGCTGAAGCTTGGTCTCCAAACATCGTTTGTAAATGTTTGACAAACTTGACATAGCTTTGCAGATTCAGGAATATCTGCATCAAGCAGGCCTTTAGACTTGAGCGACGATAGGATAGATTCTCCCATGTCATTTTCAATGATGCGCTTCCAATCCTCGTCTAGCTATTGAGATGTAATTTAGCATTTGCGGTTGTAAAATAAGGGTGGGCGCTAACATTCTGTTGCGTGGTTAATTGAGCTGTTGTCATCGTAGCTTATCGAACGCGCATGTTGAACTTACCGTCTACGAGACACAAAAGACAGGTTAGAATAAGTGTTGCTTGTCACTGTGGCTGATTCATTGGCTTACTCTCTATACATTTCCATTAGCCTTAAGAGTTAAGAAATGGTGGCCATGAACTTGATCTTACACCCTATGAGAAGTCAGGGGAGGTGTTCGACTGGAAGTCAGGTCTGTCTTTAGCATGCAGGTCATCAACGTACATACTAGATCATATCAGCTACGATATGGAATAGATATAGTCTGATAAGACACCTACGTCCTATTTATAAAAAGTCGTTCTTATCAGCCTTCCAAGAGTTCAACATTCATTTTGATGTTAAGAGACTTACTTGCTAGATAGTAAAAAGAAGGAATTAATAGATACTCTATAACGGCTCAGGGACATGGGGAAATACATACTCTTTCTGTCATTGTTAATCTCAGAGTCTGTGTCACAGACAAACCTCCGCTCGGGTCGCTGGGAGATTGTGCCGTTGATGTTTCATTCCTATACCCTGTGCTCCGAGTAGTATCGCCTAGAGGGGGACTGGGGGTACCTAAAAGCCAATAACGAGCGTCATTCCCTGTGCTATCCTCATTCATGATCATGCTCATTTGGTCGTAAAGCTCAGCGGAACGCACGCGTCGCCTCCGATTTGTTGCAAGTGGCTTCGGAACGAAGTCCTCTTGTGCCCTGGGAAGGCTCTGATGATCCACAGCCTCTGTGTCTTCCACATTGATGTCAGGGATGCCTACTGGTGCTTGAGGGCTTTCTGAAAGTGCGGGACGTTGAGTTTGTTGCCTGACAGTCAAGGAGCGACTACTCGGTCGAGGCTGTTTCGAAAGTTCGATTGCTGATCCGAATCCATCCGGTAGATCTACCACCAGTAAGCGATCCCTGATAAGCTCAAGGAGGTTGCCCAAAGCAGTCTCTCCAACCTGACAGACTGGGTCTTTGGCCATGTGATCCATCCATTCCTTGACGACCCTGTGAACATTTGCAACGTCTTTGTTGTCAATCTCGTAGAAGCGAATAAAATCGCTCCTCACACGATCGAAGCCCGACTTGAGCCTCGCTAAGCCATCTTGGCCATACATAAGCCAGACCAGAAACTCAAACCAGATACAACCCATTGCCCAGACATCATAAAGTCTAGATCGTTTCCTAACAGCTTTGCCATGGGGATTCTTCGGATCCGGCACGACAAGAGTGTTGTTCTTGACATATACTTCTTCCGGTGGCTCATACAGGCGTGTTCCAAAACCTGTTGATGTCTTTTGGGTTCGTACCTGAGTCAAATCCTGATGCTGCTTGGCAAGACCCCAGTCACCAATTTTAAGTGTCCCTATCTTGCAAGGGTTGGTCGGATCCTTAAACCAAAGAATGTTTTCTGGCTTCAAGTCGCCATGACGAAAATGTCTGTTTGGCAACTCATCATTGGGTTCGGGTTCATGAACTTGGCTGAGTGCCTCAGATAATCCAAGCAACTGCTCAAATGCGTCCTTGACCAATTCAGCAGTCAGACGGTGCTCCAGCCTGTCCCAGAGGTTTCTCAAATTCCCGCCATCAGCCCATTCGAGGATCAAATAGTGTTCGTCCTCCCGCCGAAATGCTGTAATGAACTTGACGATGTGCCTCTGATCAAACTGCCTCATGTTCCACAGTGCACGTACTTCCGTTTCCCACCCAAGGCGATTGATCGAAGGATGGGCTTGAGCTTCGAGTTTGATTGTCTTGACGGCGACAAACTTGGGTTTGGGCATCTAGTTTTGGTCATTCGTGTAAGCTATCATTCATAGCTAACGGTGGAACCTATCCAAACAGTGCGAAGATGGAAATAAAGCTATGTAGCTGACTGCCGCCTAAATGTCGAAAAGTAAAACAATCTGACTCACCAAACCTTCAGTATTTATGTGACACTCATGGATGGTATACTTCAGAACTTGGCCGAAAGCCCCTTCATCCGCCGTATCTGAGTGTTTCTCAGTGAACGGTAAGATTGCTGATGGGTCCACATTGTGATTTTCTTGCTCAGAAGTAAATATGGGTGCGCAAAACCACCACTGCTTTTCACAAAAGTTGGCTATCTCGTTCGAGTCGCAAAATTCTCCTTCACATCCTAGCTCCTCCATTCTGGTCATAGATTTGGGAAACCGGGTGAATTTCGATATCTTGACTTCTGTGAAGGGCAGTCCGCTATCACTGGCATTGTTGCTTTGAAACAGCTCCATAACTTCAATTAGTTGTCGGCCCTTGATGCCAGCCAAGAGCCAGATAGCGAAGACCTTTTGAGCTTTCCTTGAGATGAAGGCTATGTCGTTTTCTAACCTTTCAGGAACTCCGGCAGGTGGACCCTTTGGGAACATAGCCTGTAAAATGAAGTCTTCTGTGATAACTGCATCGAGACTACCTTCTGGGCAAAACTTGCTCGGCAGTTTGTGAAATGAACTATTGACTAAAATGCTCCGTATCTGACTCGCTGGACTCATCATGTTGCTAAGTTCTGGATGGAATGTTGAAAGTAGTAGAGGCACGCTTTGCTAAGTAAAGTATTTGACGAAATTTCCAAGTTCGAAGGTGTGTGAGTAATGAAATGAGAAATTGTTTTTCTCCAAGGTTCGTAACGTCGGTCACATCATTCTTCTATCACCTCTGGGCAGCTGCCTTCAGTATCGAGCCTTCTTTCAACCACCCAGCAAACTAGGTTGAAAGCTGGAACGCCGATCATGTGTGCCAGTGATCTCACTGCGGCTGAAGCCAACCCACCAATAAAAGATGTTGAAATTGTGATATTGACTGCAGGATACATGTCATCTGCGAGTGAGCCTTGTGCCATTCATTTCCCGCCTGCTTAATTGGCTCCACGTGATGCTGCTTATGCGCTGTGGCGTCACCGGTCTGAAGCTACAGGTAATAATATTGATATTATATCTTGATTTAGAAACTGCGTGGTTCTTCTTATTTCAGCTGTCTACAGGACTGTCCCAATATTGCCAACTTTCTCGGCCTTGTCGATGCATGGCGTTCTGAGGGTGGGTCTTTAACCGCACTGACCAATGCAGTGACAGCAAAATGACAGCAAAATGACTTGGTGGAGGAATGATCTGATCTCATATCCAGCCGTAAAAGGGTACAAGCAAAATATTATACTCTGCCATCTTTAATAACAGTCAAACAATCTTATCGGCAAGCATCAATCTCTTCCTAAAGCCTGATGAGTACGAGCCGGAGACAACAATAGTACAGCGCTTACATCTAGAAGCATTCTTGGAGCTCGAATTTTATACGTATTTTGAATCAACTATAGAATTATTAGCTGATGTTAGTGCTCTTATTGTATATGTCGGCGATTTACATCGACTTGGAACTCGTTTCGAAATTTTGAGCTCAATTGTTTTGCCAACTTGTCAGGATCAATATTACTTGCTCTGATATTTTGTTCCTTCGGCGAGCTTTCACTTGACTGAGAAATATCTGAGAGTCTTGGAGAAAGACTCTGTGTAAAAAATCGCTTTGTTACGGTCCATGGTTTCATGATGGCGGTCTGTCGCAAGTGGAACAGATGCGGGATGGGAAAAGAAGAGGGGAATCTAGCAAGTTTGTAGGGCGGGCAACGGATCATATGTAGGCTCTGGTGGCGCGTGCTCAAGGAAGGGCTGACTGAGACTTACGCAAGGCGTATTCTTGCGCATATTGATGGTGTGGCGGGTGGGTGTGACGAGTGGGTGACGAGTGGGTGTCACCAAGCCGCACCAATCAAATTTCAAAGGGGTAGAGCCTAAACGCCAAGTCAACGGAGCAGGTCAGTGTCCAGAAGATGGCTGCCAGCCACTGAAATATTGGTACTTGGCCAACGGAGCCTGATTTGAAAGAGTACTTGAGCTGGCTGGCCTACAAGATTTGTTATTGTAAATTAGCATATTGGTCCTAGACATTTCACTGCATTCTCTCATGCAACAAAGACGTGGTTGTGTCACACTGGCGAATATGGATCCGAGAATGTCACTGAATCATGAAGAGGCCCTTGCGCACAAAACTAACATGACAACACAGAGCTGTCCCATTACGCGCTCCCGCCATCCACTGGTCCGTCCTACGCACTCGGGTGCTGACGGAGCTGGAAAAGTTCTCACCGACAGCGAGGCGAGGGCAATTGATGTTAACCATGAGTCTGACAACGTATCTTTGCGGCGTATGAAAACAGAGGGCTCTGTCACCGATTTCGCCCCATTTAACATACAAGCCAGTGAGCTTACAGGGCCACAGTCTGGCGTGAGGTCCCTCACTCTCCATCGTGTCTGATTCGCTGACATATATGCAGAAACAAATCAGTGACAAAAACACGAGACTTCCAACATCTGAACGTATACGTAACGCATTGAGGAGAGAGCCCACTTTGGGAAGCCGTATTATTGAGGCGACGGTACAAAGTGCCCACCCAGACTACCGCAGCAAGAAGTTCCTCCCGAGGACCGAGATTCAAAGGCTTCTGACGACTGATTCCGTGGAGAAAGAGCTTACACAATGTAAACGATGGCGGAGAAATCCTATTATTGGTCTTCTGCGCCCACGTAAGCCAAACTTTCAAGAAGAAGCACAAATCATCTGCGGGAAACCTGACAGAAAGCCTGAAGCAAATCCTGTTGGCAAAACATATCAGAAGATATTTGCTATCCTAGTCCTACTCAAGAGAGCTTCATCAATCGTCTCATTTCTGCACAAAGTCTGCGACGATGACCTGCCTCTCAGGTTGGGTGACAAGGTAAAAACAAATGTCCTTACTGTTATAACAAAGAATGGGGAGAAAGTCTCTCTGTATGGATTTCGACAAAAGCAAAGCTTCTACGACAAGTTTATCGAGAAGCAGTGGTTAGTACTTTCTCCATATTTTCGGTCATGCTCGCGAACAAATGATACCACGCAAGAGCTGTCTGAGTATCACATACCACCATTTACTTCTTGGTCTCTAGTAGCCGAAGGAGGGTTTAGTTGGGTGTTTAAGGTCGGGATTCATGCTGATCACCACGATTTCAAAGTTAGTTTACAACAGGCAGCAATCACATTTCTGATACTCTGGTTTGACTAACATCCTTTCTTTTCTTGCAACTAGACTTCAAACGATACACGACCAGCTTTTGCCGTTAAGAAAATAAGGCGTGACAAGCCCCCCCGCAAAGCCCGTATTGATCCAAATCACGAGGCAGTTGTTTCGAGAGACCTCAAAGACAGGCATCCCAATCTCATATCTCTGCTTGCAACATATAAACATCATGGCGATTACCATTTCATTTTTCCATGGGCAGAAGCCGACCTCAAGGGTTACTGGGAGACGATCAACCCGAAACCTTGGGGAGCAGACCGAGATGCGACGCTCAAATGGCTGGGAATTCAGTGCCAAGGTCTTGCCGATGGCTTATCAAGTATTCATCTCTATTCCACGGCTTCTTCCAGTCTCCATGGTCGTTTCACTCCCCCTCCAGATAACATTTCTGAGAACGCAGATCGTGTGCTTTTCGGTCGGCACGGCGATATAAAACCAGAAAATATCCTCTGGTATCCAGAAATACCATCGACGCCTGAGACCATAAGGGGGATACTGAAGATAACAGATTTCGGCTTCTCGGAGTTCAGTTCGAAACCAAAGGTTGACCGGGAGAGACGGGGATTCATCGCCAACTCACCCTCGTACCGTGCTCCGGAGATCGACATGTCTACTGGTGACGGCCTTATCGGTCCTTCCTACGATGTCTGGGCTCTTGGATGCATATATCTTGAGTTCCTTGCTTGGTGGCTTGGTGGTTGGGATTATGTTCAAAGCTTTGCTGAACGCAGACTGGACTACGACGTAGCCCATTGGAAAGGGAGGACAACAAATCACAGGACTGATGGATTCTTTTTGATCACCAATTTCAAAGTACCCGAAAAGGAACGAGTTGAAGTTCGGAAAAGTGTTAAAGAGGTCAGTCGCAGTAGTATTGGAGCTATGCATTTATCTGTGGATCCCGTCGTCTAACATAATCCTATCCACAGTTCATGGATGAAGCCCATGACCACCGGGATTCCAATGATCTCATCCGCGCCTTTATTGAACTCATCAGAACAGAGATGCTGGTGGTCGAGTCGCAACTGGAGAAGAGAAGTACTTCCGAGAGTATTTCAAGTAGTCTTGCTACAATGCTCATTTCACAGTGGGGTGAAATGGGCTCTTCGCTGATGGCATAAGTGTTTATGTTAATGTTTAATAAGAGGAAAGAACAGGCTGATTTAGAAACATTGCATCATATATACTTAGATGTCTCAAACGTCATTTTTGTTTTCCAGATCACAGCAATAGCTATGAACCTCTAGTAGTTTCGGAACGCCCAGGTTGGAGGATATTCAAGGTCCCTCAGAAGCTTCATGGCATCCGGGGGCACCATAGAGGCGTATTGTAGAGTAGGTAATGCCGTATCACATGACATCTGTACCGTGCTCTTAAAGCTTGATTAAGTATTATTAGTATGTCCAAATTATGGCCTACACTTTTTATTCATGGTTATAATCTATGGCGCTGAGCTTATTGTCTACTGACAGAACTCTATTGGAAGTCTTTTGTGTTTATCACTGGTTTGTTTCCATATTTATGTTAGCGAATCGCCGCATTGTGGCCCCGTAAGCTCATTGGCTTGCATCTTAAATGAGGCGAACTCGGCGACAAGGCCTCCGTTTCCATACGCCGCGAAGATACTTTGTCAGACTCATAGTTACTATCAGGACCACTAGCCTCTGTATCGGTAAGACCTAACCGGTTAAGACACGACAGGAAAACGGGAGACTGAATGCATACGCCCGGCCATAGGGTCAGCCGATAGATATAGCTAGTCGCATGAGGCTGAGGACGAAATGAGGCCTGCTAACTCCACTCCCTCCTGCGAGGTGCATCCTCTTCAGATTCTGGAACCAGCCAATTATCAAGAAGTACAACTACAAGACTAATTTAAAGTCTCACAGACCTCTACTTAGGTTCATCCCCCCAACTACAGCTGTTACAAACTTGACTTCAATCTACATTCACTTGTCTTTTGCGAGAACAGCTGACAAACTGCCTCTCCCTTGTAACAAGCCAACGAAGAATTACATCACTTGCTCAACTTAAGGATGCGCACCGCAAAGCCGCAAATAAACAATACACAATGGCTGGAACAAAGAGACTTCATTAGATACGAGTATCTTGTGAGAAATACATCTCTCACAGACCTACTTATTCTTTTGGGAGGCCGAGGTCTTACTACAACGTAAGCTTCTCCTCGTTCACTGTCATAAGTACTTGCTAATATGAATGCAGAAAGTCACAACTAGAGTACCGGCTGAAGCTGTGGCGATTTTCGAAGAACCTTGACCAAGAGATTTGGAGATCTGTTACGAGAAAGATAAAAAGACGAAGCGACATTGGGAAGAAGAGTGAAGTAATATACAATGGCAACCGACTTAAACAATCTAAGGTGATTAAGGAAACGGCACGCCATTCTAAGAGCTTCTACCATGAACTCGCCCTTCGTAAGTTACATTCCGGTGTCAAGCTTTAGCCTATTAACAGATCAGGACCACGATCGCCGAGCCCAATCGACCCGAGGCTCGTTGTTTGCAGTCCACTGCCTATCAAGCAAGACACTATTTGGCCCCCAAGCATTCCATGGCTGACGCTTCGAGATCTTCTTTGGGATAGTAAGTTATCATATTTCGATTCTGATCCCTATCCAGTAACCTTCGCTCAGCCACAACCAGTATTGTAAGCCCTAGTACCGTAAGCGTCTATCAAACTACAGACACCAATGTAGTTCTATCGATGATACTACAGACTTTACGCCAGTCTCAGACAAACAGACTATCTTGTTCTTTCCAAGAACTAGCCGTCAGTATAAGTGCTTCAATGCCAGAGTGGTACCATGGAGAACCTACGCATACTGCCAGTATGCTTTTAGGCGGTCCTGAAAACGAAATCTTGCCTGAATATATCAAGTTTATGATGTATGGATTGTCAAATGGAACAAGATTTCTTGACAGGGCACAGTGGGACGTATTCAGTTCTTTTCTGAGAAAGAACATGTCAGACCTTGGGCCGAATCTACAGCAACTTCAGAGTCACAGCATCACTGTTCGAGTATTCTTGGAGAAGATCTTCCAGGCGGAGATTTACTGGGCCACTCAGATTGATGACCCCGCTAATCGCCACCAGGATTATCTCCCTGACTGGTCTTTGGATATAATTAAGACGCTGTTAGAGTCAGGTCTGGATCCAAATTGCTGTGTCCTAGGACAAGATAACCTAACTGTTACACCCATTGGGCGGGCTCTCGAAATCGGCCATATCGACCTGGCTGAATTACTTCTCTCCTTCAACGCCCGCATCGACAATGTCCCGGCAGGCGGCGTCTGGTCCAACGCCATCCAAAAGATCTTACGCGGACGTCTATCCAACGCTATTCAGTCACGGCTCCTCAAACTGTTAAAAGAGTACAAAGCTGTTAGTCAAGAAGAAGTCCTTTGCGGAGCGCTCAAGCTTGACGACACGGAGCTCATCGAGGAGATTTTGCAACAAGACATTGACGTCACAATAAATTACTGTCAAGGAAGGTGCTGGCTAGTAAATGAACTCAGTGATAGAAACAACTGTTTGGACTACGAATCCCCTCTTACCACATCCCTAGGGGGGATTTGCCATTGGACTAGGAGATTACTCAATCACCATTCAGTACAGAAAGATCCGTCACGAGTCCTCACGGGAGAAATATTCATTGCAGCCGCTATAAGAGGAGATCTTCAAATCATCAGTCAACTCCAAGAGCTTTCTCCCTCTGGCCTTACTTGCAAATGGAATGGCATTACTTGCTTGAAGGCTGCAGTGGCGTATAATAACGTACCAGTAGCTCAGTCGCTCCTTGAACACAATCATTGGGCATCACCTGATCTCCTACTGATAGCGGCCCATTATGGCTACGAGGATATGGTACGACTACTCCTCCAGTATGGCCTTTCACCTGATGAAATGGTCAGCGAAGATGATGTGCAGTGGTTAGAGAATTTCACTTGTGAGCCCCTTCTACCTAAGGATTGTAGTTCAATCCTTCAAATTCTTCTTAAAGCGCATTTAAAACTTTGGAACGCGTCGAAAGCAAATTGTTTAGTTCTTTTGATCGAAGGAGGAGCCCAATTTCTGGGTGGTGAGATTGCAAGGCTGGCAGAAATTGGCTTTCAAGAGCCATTACAAGCTGCATTTGCTAGAGGGAGTAGCCCAAACGACCAAGACGAGTATGGCCGAACCGCAATTCAATTTGCCTTTTACCCCGATAGGTATCTTCGCATTGGCAGGTCAAGACATTCCATCACAAGTTGTGAAGTCAAAAAACGATACAGAATCATCAAGTTGCTTCTAGAAGCAGGGGCTGAGCAATCTGGTGAAGTTGTCAATGCCATTCGAGAAAACGATTATAATGTCACAAAGCTTCTTCTCAAACATGGCGGTACCTTCAAGGATATCAACGAAAAAGGTGCCTCCTGCCTCGAGGCTCTAATCATGAGCTCTAATAATATCAGATTTATGGGAGCCGACAGTCATTGTTTTCACGACCACTACCCATCTCGCGACAGAAGAATAATGACAGATGATGGCAATATTCGTTTTGAAGTCCAAGATGATGCTACTACGGCTTGTCCAACTTGCGCAGCAAGCTGGTTTGATAGCGGCTCGGACGAACGAGACTTTCTTCAGGCACTACTTGAAGCACAGGATGGTCCTATTGATGCCGGACCAATCTGCGCAGCGATACAAGTCGAAGACTGGGAACTACTTAATCGTCTTCTTATCCGGCCTCATAGAGAAACAAATTGCCACTTGCTAGAGGGCACAGCTATTGGTCTAGCTGCTAGGGCCGGGCAGATGAGGATCTTGGAGAAGCTTTTGGGTCGATTTCATCATCCGTCCGCAATTAAATCCGGCTTCATCCCGTTCTACATCGAGGAAGGCCATTTGGTACTACGTCCAATTAATTACCAGGTACAAACGTTTGATGGCCATCCATGGGCTTATGACTCGAATGACTTCTGGCGTAAGGACCTCCTTTTCGGATTGCGAGGAGTAGCTAGTCCCCTGGCATTGGCAGCGTTAGGAGCAGATGCCTCAGGTTTTGAAACTCTTCTGTCACATGGCTGTTGTGCCGACAAGGCCACCTTTACCGTGATAGCGCAAAACAAATCGGCTTCTGTGTATCTCGGTCTCTTGAGAAAGCACAGTCAACAGCTTGATACCCCGTTCCCCTCACAGTCGACCTTATGCTCAATATTACTAGGCCCGATTAGAAGTGGTAACATCAAGTTACTCAAAGAATTAGTGGACGCAGGCTCTGATGTTAACGACTATGATGCTACAATAGAGTCAAGCCAATCACCACTACAACTTTCTAGTAAAGTAGGGGACCTAGATATGGTGCACTACCTGCTAGGAAAACGGGCCGAGGTTAATTCTCTGCCATCATTCTCAAGGGGTGGCACTGCACTTCAGTTTGCAGCAATAGGAGGATATATGGGAATAGCAAACTTACTACTAGACTTAGGCGCCCGTATTAATGCTAGGGGGTCACGAAGACATGGTAGAACTGCTCTGGAAGGGGCAGCAGAGTACGGAAGGCTTGATATGCTAGAGCTTTTGCTTCAGAGGGGTGCTGCGTGGGCAAATTCTGGACGCCAACAATTTATCTCAGCAATGCGGCTTGCTTTGGAGAATGCGCATTATGCTGCTGTTGATTGGTTGAAACATCGTTATGGGTGGACAGAAGAGGACGAGGATTTTCTGAATAATGGTATGGATAAGTGGGACCATTGGGACGATCGCTGTAAGAATTGCCGATATTTCTGTTGCGACGAGATACATGACAGTGAGGATGACTGCATACATTACTACCCTGACTATAAGGAGGAGGAATGGGCAGCTGAGTGCTACTATTGCGAGTTCGAGGTTAATGAGGACGATGAAGTCCAGCACGAGGATGATGAGGCTTTGTATCAAGGGCCAGAACAAGGGCTGGAGGACGACGCCATTTTCTTCAAGCCGTGGATAAGCGATTATCATATCTTTTCTGATTAGTTATCATTTCCTTATTAGTTTTATCTTCAACAGTGCTATATTATTTACTAGTTATGAACCATAACAAAGCTTCAAGTAAGCGATCCAGACTTCACGACATCTGGGAAATGGGTTGTATTTGTCTTCTTATGTACAGTCACCATGGGTTGGCCAAGTTCAAGCAAGGTTTCTATCAAGTGAGTCGTGGCGTTGTTCCCCTCTTGTGACATTGACGACAAGGACGTGGCCAAGGTTCATAAGGTTATCAAGAGATGGATAGACCATATGGCCGAAGGCCTAGTCTGTAAGGAGGTCTATGTCTCACACGAGCCCATACATTGGCGCCAGAAACTTGATGAGATGCGGGATTACCATGGAATTCCGTATTATATGATATCTGTATCGTGCTCCTGAAGCTTGATCGAGCATTGTTGGCACATCCAAATTATGGTCTTATCCACCAACAGAACTCAGTTTCTATCGCCTGCAATCAATACCCTCAAATGGTTCCGATATGTTATTTTGAACTTTGCGGCTGGAACAAGAGGTTCAGCCATTGGCAAATATGTGTAGAAGAATTTCTCATGACGACGTTGGATCCCTCTCAATACCAACTATAAAGTTCACGGCGCATCATCTTGCCCAAAGACCTCAGAGGAACTATACATGGCCCGAAACCATATTGACCATCTCTCCGAAGACAATTCTGCCCAACCACTCAGAGACGAAACTATATCGCCGTTACAGTTCGAGTACGCCACCAAACATCACATTAACTCCAGCAAACTCTCCAAAACGCCCATGCCGTAATTCAAAAGCATAAACATGAACAATAATAAATACTTGAGTTTTCCCTCGCACTGTCCCCTCATTTGGGAGGACTTGATTCAGATATTTCCCTAATGCAACAATGCCTCGCTCAACCATCCATGCACGTTCGCGACAGCCAGTACGGCAAAAAACGATACTGAACTCCCCAGCGGAGTTCAAAATGCGTTGGTACAGCCTCTACGCAGAGGCTCGACTGGAAATACTCGACTTTGTCGCCCATTCCACCATCCATGAAAAAGGCTCCATCGCAGGATACGCCTGCGTGTCCCGAGAATGGCAGGAATGGTTCGAGATATTCACGTTCAAGCGTGTTGAACTCTCACCTTCCGACATCGCGCCATTCATAACCGTTTTCATGAAGCTTCGCCGTCGAAAGTACCTCCAATGCATTGGCGTGAGACTCGATCTGCCGGTTCACAAACACATTCGCGATTCGTTTCATGATCGTGATGAATTCGTAAACATCCATCAGCAAATGCTAGCCCTTTCTCAAAAGGCCCCTACGTTAAACTACACTTATCCATGGCTACAGCATCAAGAGGAGGAAAACAACCGCGCTTTCACAATCCTTTTGCGAGGTCTGTTTATGGAGCTTTTCCAGTGGAGACGTGAGGACTGCCATTACGAGGGTATCGAGCTAGAGATCATTGCCGACTCAAAAAGTCACTGGCAGAAGACAGCGGAAGAATACAGGGCACTCAATCCTCCCAGCGACAACGGCAGTGGGGGCTTTTATAACAGTCTCCCAAGCGATCTTCAGGTCTTTCATGCACCTCCGTACCATGGACATAAAGTGCTGCACGATGGCGAGTTGGATTTTCACTTTTGGCTTAAGCTAGACGCGCCTGGTGCAGAGAAGTTGGGCCCTGAGGTCCACGTCATCTCAAGCCTATCAATCCTTCGCCAGAGTGTTCGTCATTTCGATCCGAAATCCATCGCCCATATTGTAAGCCTACTTCCGCGCTTGAAAGCACTTCGGTGGGAGGTCAGACCTCATGCGCATTGGGAAACAGAGCATAAGTTTTATCGTCGTCTGCGAATACTTCTATGCGCTGTATCTCCGGCTATGAAAAAGTTCAGGATCCAACAGCAGCCCACGTCGAAACCGTTGAACAGTCCAAGCCCTTCTGAGGATCTCCCTGGCCTTGGTCGACGTCTGATCCTATCATGCCCATTTCTTACCAACATCTACATGGACATCAGTGTTGACATTACTAAATTCCTCTGCCTGCCGAATTATTTGCAGAGTGTTCAAAGTGTCTGTATACGGACTAACCAGGCATTACTCGACGAGCTCCCCAAGACATCGAATCAGCTCTTTGGAGGGATTGGCAAGGCGGTATCTACCATGCCAAAGCTCAACGCTCTATGTGTCTTTAACAGAAATGACTCTGTAGCTTGCGTGATTAACTGTCTCGTGGAGCATGACAGTTTTAAAGTCATTGTCCATTGCAGTTGGCCCTTCGATGTCAGAGATGATACCAAGGCTTGCTGGAGAAAAGCTGGCGGACGTCAGCCTAGCGAGTCTGTTTGGTTGGCAGCGGAGAGTTCGTACGACACGGTTAAACATGAGATTATGCTGCAACAGCAGTGGCATAGTAGTCTCTGCTGAATATTCACAGCTTGTGCACTTTGTTCCAAGTGCTGAATGGGTAATCGGCAAGTACATAATGGTTTGTGAGAAAGAGCAAACGCAAAATAATTAGAATTGCCGACTTAATGAGAATTCCATGAAATATACAATAATTCTTATGCACTATCAGCAAAACAGGACTCTGTCAAATAAGGATATATTCCAGACATCACATCCCCGAACGCCGCTGTTGTGTTTCTGTGTTGCAAAAATAGACCTAGCTTCGTAAGTAAATAATACTTAGCCTCTTCACTCTTCATCTTCCTCTAGCAAGTTATACCACTCAGGGATATCTTTGACGAGTCCCCACATGTACTTCTCCAGCTTTGTCGCACACTTGGAATAGACAGTCGTTGCGTCATTATATTTCCGACAATTGCTGAAAATCAACTTGAGATCACTAACAAGATCCTTTGGCGCAGCATAGTAATCATGCTCTAGTCTTTCGAGCATCGTCGATAAGTCCATCGGGGATGTTATGACGTTGTAGTAGTCGGGCACATCGTCCCTGTTGACGGGATGGAGAAAAGGCCATGCTTGTTTGTGGTTTTGAACTTGGTACAAAAACCGTCGCATCTCGTTGAAATGAGGCCCATGGCGCGGTTGCCTTGATAGTTCGTCCATGTCTGGGGACCAGCCGGTTGCCCGGATATGAGGGATAGTGAGCGGGTCGATTGGAGTGATGATGCCATCGGCCCATTGCTGAGGAGGTTGGTGAATGATGTGGCTTTTACTCAAAGGCCGGATTTTTGCGAGCACGGTTTCTTTTTGCTTGAGAAGCATTCGTCCAACCTCCAAATAGCGTATCCGGGGTACCATAGAGCATTGCATCAGCGTTCCTCCTTCATAGTCTTTTATATACCCCATCCAGATGGTTTTGTCAAGTGATATATCCTTTGTAAAGCCCTGCTTCTGAAAATACCCAGTGGCATAGTTATCCGCATAGGTTAGAAAGTGCATCACCGGGGATGTTGCCTTGACATAGTCCTTTAAATGGGCCATGAGATGGGCGCCATAGCCTTTAACTTGTTGATCTGATGATACGGCGCAAAAGACGATCTCGGCAAATTTCCGTACTCGAAATTCTCGAAATGATATACCGCCAATGACTTCCAGGGGCTTCTTCACAATGGCGATGGATAGATGGGTACGGTCATAGACGAGGCGTGCGATATAGTCCTTTGGCATTTTCGGCAGTTGCTTCTGGAACAAACACTTGAGTCCTGTAAGAAGAATCATGCTCTCTCGTGTACCATCATTATTGACAACTCGATACTCTATTTCGCCATTTCGCTCTTCAATCACAGCAGGCTTTAGATGAGTTAGGCCAACCGACATTTATAGAGTGGCCAGCGCACTCACTTTGTCAGGGAAGGGTATTCTGCTAGATATATCCCAGAGCCCTACGTCTGATCTGTCCGATTCTTGATTGGAGGTCTTGAGTCTTTTGGCATCGGATGCAGTTTCTGGTTCAATTGAAGCTGGACGCTTCGCGAGAGGGAGACTTTGCCCGTCCGCGACCGGATGCGCCTCGCTATCCATCCGTATCAAGTGGTGGAAAAGCGCTCCAAGCGATGTGTAAAGGACAAAGAATTAAGTTAGTCAAAGTATGAGAACGGTTTAAATAAATAGTCTCTGGAAAATTACAAACACCTGACCAGCCATGTGAGCAGAGAAGTGAATGGATTGACAACCAACAGGCCAATTAAACAACGAGTTGACCAGCCAATTATTTCACAAAAGCCTTGACCAACAGAAACCTACTAAGGCTTTATGTAATCAGGCTTGTTTGAACTTTGCAAGTGAGATGAATCATAATTAGAAGCAGCGAAAAGAGCTGTCCAAGGATTGGTGGGAGACCATACTTGGTAGTATATGGATACAGCGGGCAGTTATCTAAGGCGCTGAATGGATAGGGAATGTCTGTTTTTCCTGTTGCGGGGACTTTTGATCGATAACCTGGAAGTTATGACTGATTTGGCTTATACCCAAGCTAAAGACAAGTCGGCTTAAAGGTGATTACACAAGACTAGGTCACGTCACAGAAACATTGTAAGCTTGGAAATTTTATGTCAATTTGTAGTCATTTATCCTATCCAAGACTTATCCCAGGCCAACCATGTCCAGATCATTATTAGTGCCTGCGCTATCCTTTCCATCCCCTTCCATTCTAAGGTATCATGAGTGTATTTTACTCGTACAGCAATCTATTCGAACTACCATCTACGAACAATAGCGCGGCGACCAGGATAGGTCGGCGCCACCGTAGCATTCCTGCCCGACACTCCACCAGAGGGTAGAAGAACAGGGACGTCAGGGTGCTGTAGGGCTTCCGCTTCAGCCATCGGCATCTCGCCTGCACCCTCATGAGGTTCGGCGGGCTGAGTTGCAGCGGGATGCTCAGCTGCAGGAGCCTCATGCGCCATGGTCGCTATTGGCGCAGCGGGATGTTCGGCAGCGGGCGCTTCGTGGCCCATTGTCGCGACTGGCGCTGCTGGGTGCTCTACGACGACCGACGTCTCATGAGCTGGTGGTGCTGGGGCAGCAGGGTGTTCGACGACAACTGGTGTTTCGTGAGCTGGAGGCGCGGCGGGATGCTCAGCTACGACAGTCTCGTGAGGCGCTGCAGGCACCTCCACGACGGCTGTCTCATGTGGTGGCGCTTCATGCTTGGGCTTCTCAATAACCACGTGCTCTTGAGGAGCTTCGACGGGATGAGCAGTAGGTGGAGCAGCGACGTGCTCGGTGACTGTCTGGATGACAGTGACGTGAACTGGCTTCTCGACCTCGACAGTGTGAACAACCTTAACGGGCTTCTCAACTTCAACAGTGTGGATCTGCTGAACGGGCTTCTCGACGGTTTGGGTGTGCACCACTGTGACGGGTACCTCGACGTTGACAGGCTTCTCAACAACTGAAGTATGGACGACAGTGTTCTCAACCACGGATGTATGGATGACAGTCACAGGCTTCTCGACAGGTACTTCAACTGGTTGAGTGTGAATGACTGTGACTGGGACCTCGACTGGCTGGGTGTGAATGACTGTGACGGGCTTCTCAACCTCCACGGGCTGTGTATGGATGACGGTGACAGGTTGTTCAACTGTCTGGTGCACGACAGAAGTCTCAACGACAGTCACAGGTTTCTCAACCTCGACGGGTACAGTGTGAACGACAGTGACTGGCTGCTCAATGGTCTGATGAACAACGGAGGTCTCAACCACTGTAACAGGCTTCTCGACCTCGACTGGTTGCGTGTGGATGACTGTAACGGGCTGCTCGATGGTCTGGTGTACGACAGATGTCTCGACAACTGTAACTGGTTGTTCAATAGTTTGGTGGACAGTTTCGATAACTGTGACTGGCTTTTCGACCTCGACTGGTTGCGTATGGATGACTGTGACAGGTTGCTCGATGGTCTGGTGTACGACAGATGTTTCGACAACTGTAACAGGCTGCTCAACTGTCTGATGAACAACGGAAGTCTCGACCACCGTAACGGGTTGCTCGATCGTTTGGTGAACCGTCTCGATAACTGTAACGGGCTTCTCGACTTCTTTGTGGACGGTCGAAGTCTCGATAACTGTGACTGGTTTCTCAACGGTCGCATGCTGAACCTCCGTCACGGTCGCATGCACCGTCTCGGTCTGGTGCACAACCTCGGTCACATGAACAGTCTCATGGACCGTCTCCCCAGGTATCGTCACGTGCACCGTCTCATGGACAGTCTCATGAACAGTGACCGGCTCGCATGCCACAGGCGCAGGCTCCTCAGCAGGAGGATTTCTTCGAAAGAACGATGGAGAAGCAGTTGCCAGACCAGCAAAGGCAGAAGCAGAAATGATTGTTGAAAAGTGCATGGCAGGCCACTTCAACCCCGTATTAAGGATAAGCGATTAGAAAGGAAAGTCGACGTAGCGATACCAGATCGCGTTGGGTTGATATAAAAATGAACGGCAGGTTTAAGAAATGAAAAAGAAACAAACGACAAAAAACGAATCGAATGGGGACGATCACAAAAACACGCTCCAGGCGGAAATAGAGCGAAAAGAAAGAATGTGTAAAGAGAGAGAGGGATGAAAGGGTAGAAAAGGCTAAAAGCGCGGGAAAAGCGAGGTTTTTCTTCGTCTTGGCCATGATGTTTTGGCGTTGCATTTCATCCAGGGAACATGAGACGTGGCTACCCTTCGGCCGGTGATGAATCCGCTCCAAAATGTCATGATTTTTGGTTTTTTTCTCGTGCCTCGTTCCCAGCTCGGAAAGTTGGCACGCCGCAGGGAGGGAGTCGGTGTTTGGAGGAGGCATCTTGGCGATGTGCACTTGTCTCGGCATTGATTCAGCTGCCCCTCCCCCCTGCCCGTATATATCGTCAAAGCACAATAGATAAGAGTTGGGTTAAGCTTAAGAGGCATAACGTTAAGTCAGATAACCTTAGAGCTTGACCCCCTGTTTGAAACCGTCGCATTGGCGGGCTTGGCGACCTCCTGGCCCATGTTTCCCTGCAGCGGAAGGCCTTGGTCCCGGCCTTGGAGACCCCGTTTCTCGGTTTCAGCCTTGTTACTAGAGATTGAAGGCAGAAAAGTGTCTGATGTTATACGAACTTGGGATGAGTTGGCGCCTTCACCAGCGTTTTGGGTTAGCTGTCAAGGTCTCATCTTGACTATCCTGAAACAAAACCCCGCCAAGTCTTGTATCACGGATCTTGCGGCAGGAGGCTCCTCAATTGACGTAAGATAAATAAATAGTCTTAGGAGTTCCTTGCGAAAGCATGTTTTCTTTTTTCCTCGTGAACTGTTTGTAGACAGCAGTTCATGCGAGTCTCTACTCAGTTACAGGTGTTGGTGGTTGAGTCGTTATCTTATCTCATTCGGCCTATCTTATCTCCCCGGCTCCGAGGTCACCTGGCAATGAAGTGCGGCTGAGGAATGGCATGGGATTTCAGCTTCAGTAGTCGTAGCTTGCTTTACTCTTGCGACAATTATTAGTCGTTCGCAATCCTTCGTAATCATCATCCATCACCAGAATTCACAAAGGTCTGCGGTTCTACTGCGCCAACCTTCTGTACCTACCGTTGCACGTAATATCTCGTAAACAACCACGACGGGTTATCAACATGAATAACCTAGACTCCTTGGTGCAGACGCCTTCGGATCGATTAAGCCGGCTATCCGGAATCCCTCTTGACATCATCCTCCAACATCTCGATCTTGCATCATTCACCAACTTACGTCTCACTTCACGCCAGCTATCCACCAGCACCATCCACTGTCGTTTCTTCAGATCCGCCAAGACCGATCTATCCGTGGCTAGTATACAATCTCTTACAGATAGAGTCTCTCACCCTCAGCTGGGGCCCGTGCTGAGAGAGCTCACTGTTGTTGCAACGCTCTATGATACCCACCCAGCCGAGGCTACTGTCCAAACAAGAAAGAAATGGTCTGGCTTCGACGTGGAAGAGCTGCGCCGTGATACAGAGAATTATCGCCAACGCGTTGAAGATCTGCGCGAGAGGAACGTGGATTGCACAGATGAAGAAGTACAAGAGGCGCAGCAAGATCTTGAATGGATGCAGGCAAGACTCCAACAAGATGCAGACCCCGGTGGCAGCCAGGTCATTCGCTTGCTGTCCAGCATCTTTGGACTCGCTGTCAATCTTCGTGTTATGAATCTAGATGCCTGTATCATCGGAGGTCGCACCAAGACCTGCTCACCAGCTGAACATCATCGATGGTATCGATCCGACCACCAGAGCTCAAGTTGGCCTTCAGTCTGGGCAGCAGCATCCGAAACCTACCACATCGTCACCTTGGCCATATCCCGCAGCAGGATCCAACTTGAAAAACTCAACATCTTTCCCGATACGCCGGCATGCAGTGTGCAGCTTACCCATGTTGAACCTAATTGGATAGTGGTGGACGTGGATGACTTTGCATATGCTTGCAAAAAGATCACGTCTTTCAGACTGAGCTTCTCAACGAATACAAGCGTCGCAATGTCACCGCCTGCCCAAGGAGACCCCCTTGTTCGTCATGCTTTTGCAGCAAGCTCTGACCACAGGTCACATCCAGAAAGGGATCTGGAGTATTGTGCCGACGCAGCCGCAACTCTTAGATTTATGCACAATCTCACATCCCTGGATCTTCATTGCTATCACCCAGATAATGTCCTTTTTACAGAATACACCAGGGCTTTTTCTTTTATTAGCCAGAAGATTAGGCTCGGCTGTCTGAAGGAACTTTCTCTGCGTGGTCTTCCCCTACGACCAGACGACCTGATTCTCTTCTTAACAAACCACCCTACTATCACAAATCTGTATCTCGATGGCATCCATCTAGTGGGCGGGTCATGGTCACCTGTCTTTTCATGCATCGAAACTATGCCTGCCCTGGAGAGTCTTCACCTCAGCTCCCTCAGCACGGAGTCCATCCACATAATAAATCTTGAGCCAGTAGAACGCACTTTTGAAGCCGACCCAGAAGATACGGAGAAGTGGGTTCGTTGCGGAGATGGACATATCTTGCACACACGAGATATGTGCAGGGAGGAGATTCAACAAGGGCTGGGTTTTAAACCTCAGCCGGGACCTCGAAATATCTGGCGGGACGATCTGTTGTCATACTTTGGCCGTCTTCAGTATGAGTTTGGACCATCTTCGAGTATATGGAATTGGGATCCATTGAACGAGGATATGTTGTTGGTCTAGAATGGGGAGAAGGACTTACCCTAGGCAGATATTGAATTTATTATTTCTTTGACCGAGATGAGGAGTATGCTTCTCGTGAATATTAAAACATGTAGCCGCAAGACTACTAGAAAATAATTTCTTTGTATAGAATGCATTCACTGGCCACGTCATCACCATTCGACTGATAATTCGTTACTTTCTCTGGCCCGTGGTTAGCTGGGCCATCATTGAAACGCTGAAATAGGTCAAGAATTAGACATGACTACGATTTCCCCATTAACAATTAAAAATACTTACTCGCCATTGAGTTCAAACCTCAGATCAAGCTCGGAGTGTATCTCGACTCATTCAAAACCCTCGAGGGCCAGTATATGTCGTTTAGCTTGTCATTGAAGGTATTTTGTCTCGTTGTTAAGCAGGCCCGGGTATTACGACGGAAATGCGGTAACCAGGGTGATGATTTTGAGTTTGTTGAGTACGACGCGTTTCAGACACTCACAGTGGGAACACGATTCACTAACAGTGCAATTGTCAATGCCGCGCAAGACATGTATTGACGGTCACTTAGCGGTGAATATTGTCCATCAATATACATTGTTCAAGGAATGTCTATAGTCTAAGTCTAAGTCTACTTTTTCATCGTATCTCGTCAAAGACGACCAGTCGCACCCAATCGACACTGGTGCATCGCCCTCCATAAACATAAGGATCGTGTTCGTTATTATCGCGTTGGATCGTTCGTCATATGCCACCGGTAGCAGCGCGGTCTTGTTTTCTCTTCTCTTCTTTACTGGCGGGTGTTGATTGGAATTCGAGTCTCATTGGAATCTAACATCTATGCCTTAGCTCCTGTAACATTACAAATCTTAGTCAAACAAATGTTCATTTTTGCGCTGTCCACGAATGGTATCCAGGTCTGAATAATCTTCTTATTCAGTCCTGGGTCGCTTCCGGGACTCACCATTCTCTCCCTGCTCCGCAAAGTACTCCAGGCTTCCCTTGGGATCAGCCTTCATGGTCTTTCCGCCCTCCTGCCATCCGGCAGGGCACACCTCGCCGTACTCGTCGGTGAACTGGAAGGCCTTGACCAGGCGGATCGTCTCCTCGACGTCGCGGCCGACGGGGAGGTCGTTGACGGTGATCTGGCGGAGAACGCCCTTGGGGTCGATGATGAAGAGGCCGCGGAGCGCGATGCCCTCGTCCTCGATGAGGACGCCGTAGCTGCGCGAGATCTTGGTGGACTTGTCGGCGATGAGGGGGAGTTCCAGGTCGGGACCCAGACCGCCCTGCTTGCGGGGCTTCTCAACCCACGCGAGGTGGGTGAAGTGGGAGTCGGTGGACACGCCGAGGACGGTGGTGTTGATCTCGCGGAAGCGGTCGAGGGCGTTGTTGTACTGGATGATCTCGGTAGGGCAGACGAAGGTGAAGTCCATTGGGTAGAAGAGAAGAACGACCCTACAGAAGCATCAGTCAGTATGTCCGTCCATCCAGGTTCTCAGGGGGGAAGCGTGAAATCGTACCATTGTCCCTTAAAGTCAGAGAGCTTGATGTCTCTGAACTCACCTCCAGGGAAGAGGGTAGTAGCCGAGAAGTCGGGGGCAGGGCGCTGAACAAAAGCTGAAGACATGATGATGGTGTTTTTTTCGTGATATCGATTGAAGAAATCTAGAAGGACGAAAAGAAGGGGAGGGGAGAAAAGGTTTAAAAGCTAAAAAGCTTCGACGAGAACGCGACTACGTCTCAGGAAAAAGCAATCAGTTGTGGAGCCCGCGGGCGTTATCAGGGGCCGGGCCCGGTCATGGAACAAAATGGAAATCATCAAATTTTAGCGCCATATTAGCTGATACCGTCACGACCGTGATAACAATACATGAGCAAGTATCCGTACTCCGTAAAGTAAAGTAAATTTATGTAATTAGTGCAATTGACTCATGGAATTGTTGGTGGCTTCTTTGATGGCGGTGACGCAAATGTGGACTGACTTATCTCTAGAACGGTGTGAATGCCGAACAACGCGTCGAAAAACACGTGCGGTGCCTGCGGCGTCTGCGGAGTCGATGCAATTTGATTCCAAACCCGCAGCGCCAATCAATCGTATTCATTTACATCCGGCCCGGTCTTCGGAGTAGCTCGGTTCGGAAAACCGAGCTCACCCTACACTCATCTTATCAGTTGCGATATCGCTGCCATTCTTTGGAATCTGATGTTGATCACGATTGTTTTATTATTAATCTGATAAAAAAGAAATCTAGTTTTTAACTCCATTGCTAGCTTTCATGCTCTGAGTGGCAAGGAGATTGGCTTCGTGGATTATGTCTGACATGTCGTTGAGCGCCAATTGCGGACTCAATGCACAAATCCTCAAAGCTACTTTTCCCCGAACCTTGGTGGTCAAGATGCCAGCTTTGTTACTCGAGATGAGATTCTTTGAGATACCACTGTTGATAATCTCAAGCTCATCCTCCGCCAAACCCTCACGCGCATAACGAAATGTTATAACACCCAAGCTAGCAGCGCTGACAATCTCCCAGTCAGGTAGTTTTCTCAACTCCTCCTCCGCCCGCTCAGCAAGATCGAATCCATGATCAATCATCTCCCCAATCCTCTCAACACCAATGACCCTCAGTGTAAACCACAACTTCATAGCGCGACTCGCTGGTCTAGTGAGCTCCATGCTGTAGTTCCAAAAGTTTGGAATATCCTCATCTTCAATCGCTACTCCATCGCGCAGATAATCTCCCTCGTTCGCAAAGCTTCGGACCAGATTTGCTTTGTCTTTTACCAAGAGAAGACCGCAGCTGTAGGTTTGGAAGAGCCATTTGTGCGCGTCCCATGACATGCTGTCGGCGTATTTGAGGCCGTCGACTGTTTCGTGGCGTGTCGCGGATAGAGTTGCTGAAGCGCCGTAAGCGCCATCGACGTGCAGCCAGATCTGCTCCCTTTTGCAAATCTCTGCGATTTCTGGTAGAGGATCGATGGCGCCCGTGTTTGTGGTTCCACAAGTCCCAACCACCAAAAATGGGACAAGACCTGCTTTGCGATCATCCTGAATCGTCTGAGCCAAAAGAGCTGGGTTAAGTCTAAAGTTCTCATCCGCAGGTAATCGTCGGATCTGCTCTTTATCAAACCCAAGCATTCTCATAGCTTTCGCAACAGAGTAATGCGTCTGGTCCGAAAGATACGCAACAGCCTTTCCTGTTTCACCATGTGGCACAAAACGATCCCTCGCAAGCACAATCCCCATCAAATTCGCCATTGAACCACCCGAGACACAGATCCCGCCTGCACTCGCCGGGAACCCAACCCTCCCCGCCAACCACTCAATCAACGTCTTCTCAATAACAACAGGTCCTGAGGCCTGAAGCTTCGAGGCACCGAGTGCATTGAACGCACTAGCTACTATGTCACCTAGCCAAGCGACGGGCGATGTAGGCGAGGGGATGAAGCCCATGAAGCGAGGGTGATTTACGCGCATGCGGTGGTCGAATGCGGTGAAGGCTTCTTGGAGGACTTGGTCGATTGAGTGGGCTTGACCTGGTGTTCCTATCTTTTGGAGGTAGGGAACGTCTGAGGGTTGTGCGACTTTGATGATGGGGTCGTTTTTGACATCTTGAGTTGTTGATGCTAATCGCTGTGTTATGGATTGGAGAGCTGAGCATACTGCTTCAAGCTCGTCGTTGTGATGAAGAGAACCCATGTTGGAATATTGCAAAATTGTCTGTTTGTCTTTTCAATTCTTGATGTCCCCTAGGCCATCTTAAATATCTATAGCTATAATGTCTCCATTTTTGCATTCGCATACACCTCCATTGACCAATGTAGGGAAGGAAAGAAAACCCAGAACCTCAATCCTAAATGACAAAAAGACTTTGGTAATATAGTCTAAGCTTAGGATAGCTTTTACTGAGTTTATTTTGACCCCCCTTATCAAGGTTTGCTGTTTTCTTGCCTCAAGGCCAATGTTACCCTCGCGCCCTCTATGTCTAGATCAGTGGGGCTATTCATTCACCTTGACATGTCAATCGTGCGCCTTTCGAGAAATCTGTAGATCCCGTCAGCATTTCGCAAATGCTTAGCTGTCATAGGCTGTGAAACGTGAAACTAGCGACGTTGGATTATCTGACGAGACCCGTTTTGCCGTTTTGGGTAATTTTTGGAGAGGTCCGGATATCCGAGATGTGCTGATGGAGCGATTTCTAAGCTTGGATGGATTATGGATGTCACTTTATGGAATAGCGAGATCTGGCGAGGGGATTGTTAGTGAGGATGATACACCGTAACCGGTTTGTTGTTGCATATGCATTGCGATAACGGTGACAATCTCAAGGCGTGTAGCACGTCTTATGCTAGATATTATACTGGTATAGTAGTAAGCATAAACATTGCCTCCTAGACCTTACCCATTGGCTCGAGGCAACAAGTAATTAATATAATTCAGGTCTTTTGTCCTCAGGAGGTGTCTTCGTGCCAACCCATTGATACTCTCATTTAGCTTAAAGCTGCACGACACATGGTTCCTTCCGGCAGGCGGCATCCAACTCAGTATATTAACCAGAGGTAGCAACAAGCTCGCGTCTTCAAGTTCACACCCTTAGAGCTTCTCCGAATCACGGAAACCCGCATAACTCGTATCAGGATGGCTACCAGGCAGGGCCGAATGGTCCAATGGGCGACGTACAGAGTCTGAATTCACTTGTCGCCCCGGTAGCTGCACAAATGGCTTAACGACGGCGGTGTTCGCTTCATAAAGAGCAGATTATGTCTTGGGAGCGTACTTGTCAGTTGGATATTCGGGAACATGGAACGTAAATGCCCCTGCTGCCGGATCATGGCGATCTTCAACGCTTGTGGGTTTCAAGTCAGAAGGAATTGCCATTCTCAGCGCGTGGATCGGCTCATTGAGCTGGATGCCAAAGACAGCCGACGTCGGTCCTTGTGCAGTGTACATAGGTTCTTCCATCTCGCCCTTTAGTACTGAATGAATAACAGTTGCGTAATGCTCGACATTCATCACGCCTGAGTCTATGTCGACAAACTCACTAGCCGTCCAAGGTCGGGGCGCCGGGTCCAAGGACATTCGCCGCTCCTTCACATTTGAAGGTGGTTCCAGCCGCGGGCTGTTTTCAGCGTTGGTTGCGCAGATTTTCAGATGTGTTATTTTCAGAGTGTTTCTGTCTAAGCTTGAACCAATCACAAATGGCTGCTGGTGGGATGGCAAGGTGAACTCGAGGGCCGTTAGATTAGGCGGCGTTCGATCAAATAGTACGAACATCATATCAGATGCAAGGCGACGTTGTACCAGGATAGGTGCTTGTGGTTTGATCTTATCCTCTTCATCGCATGGATTAGCCACTTTGGCGAACTCGGGACTTACGGGCAAGTCAGGGAATTGGACCAGTATCTCTGACCGCATGATAAATCCATATTTTGGCATCTGCTGACAGTAACCCAGACCTTCAAGAGGTGTGCCGATATAATCCTGGAGCTGCTTTTTGATAGCTAAACGAGCGTAATCTTCAGATGCTAGAGATGTAGACTGATTCGCTAGACTGAGAGCACCGTCTATCAATGCCTCAGTCCAATTCTCATCGACATGGAAGAAGCGCAACGTCTCCGGGGGTACGTGGGAAGGGTCATTGATAAGATAGTGCGCAGGAACGTCAGCTAGATGGAGCTTATCGAGAATCCATGACTGAACCGTAAAGTAATCAGGGTTGGTAGGGATACTGTAGTAACTGACAGGCGCTTTGACTGGTGGTACCAAAGGCTCCCCTCTGCGCCAGCGGTTTGTTGAGACTGGAGATGACGAGGGGGAAGCAAGTTGTTCGTTCATTCCTTGCAGACTTGAGACGACTTTGGCCGCCTCGCTCAAGACGGTGTCACGAGATCCAGTAAATGCCCCCAGGGTCCTGTGGACTCCTTGCTTGGGCTTAGAGAGAGCCTCTTTGGACAAGACAGCCCGAAGACGCGCAAGAGCAGTCGTGAATGTGGGATCTCCCATAGCGAGTGTTCGACCAAGCTGCCAAGCTGCTGAGTATGACAAATCCATCAAGCCAAGGTCTGGGTCCAAGATGTTCAGATCGGTACCAAAGTTCGTCTGGAATGTCATACCACTCTGTCGAGGATGGTGCACTTTGACGGGAACAAGTGGGCCTCGGAGTATGCCAGCCGTCTCCTCTCCTGTTATTGTTCGATATCTCGTCATGGTAAATCCCTCCTCCAAGCGCTTGGCGACCAGCTTTTGCATTTGTGTCTTGTCTGTTACGATTGACCCCTTTCGATCGGTATGTAAAACAGAAAGACCTTTACCTAGGTTCTCAAACGTGTGGGCAACACTTGAATTGTATGGTGGTAGTGAAGTGTAGGACCATGAATAGAGACTTGTCATGACCACTCGAGCCTTGCTACCTGCGCTCAGATCAGGTGGAGTGCAGCCATGGATGCCTTGAAGAGAGATTAGGTGAGCGTAGAGTGTAGTTGGAGTGGTAATAGTCTGCGGAGCAATACATGGGGAAATGCTGATAGCAAAGGTCCCCGGTTCTCCTTCTGTCTCAGCAGTTGACAACATCCCGTCCGTGGCCACCGTCCGGACATGCGAGAGGAAACGAAACATCTTAATGTCTCCCTTGGATACCTGATTGCCGTTCTTATCCTTGGAAGTCCTGACAAAAAGCTTATGGAAGAGAGCGGCAGGGAATGTGATTAGGTTCATGGTATCCGATGACTTCTTGGCTATTTGCTCGTCATCTGGTTTGGATATAAAGACACCTCTTCCAGAAGGCCGAGGGACCTTGCCCTCTGCTGTCGCATCTTTGACATTAAGAGTGAAGCCTAGCGTCTCTGTTGGTTCCTCCGCCGGCCCTATGCCAAGGTAGTCACTGCGCTCATTCGCACCCAACGCCAATTCTTCTGCCGTGAAGACGACCAATGCAAACCAGGGAACAGAGTTAAGAGAGTCGAAATCGTGAGCATCTTTGTCAACAACGTCCCGTTCCCATGGACAGTGCGGATTCTTCAACACAATATGCGGAAGAGTGAGAGGTTGAGCAGTGTGGCCCGGGGCGGGGAAAACTGACACCACTGCGTCTTCGGGGAGGCTATACTGCGGTGCCAGCAAATGCTGCTGTTGTCGCATATTCACCGTCTTGCGTTGCCGGGGTTTCGGAGGGTCTTTGTCGATCAGGTTGGGATCTCCATTTCGACCGTCTGGGAGTGTAGCTGTGACTTTCTGAAAGACGTCGGCTGTGTGCTTGTCAGCATTCAGAGACGGCAGGTAGTACGAGCTGAACTGGGTATAACCAGGAGCTAGCGTGGGTGGCTTGTTTGTCAGTAGCCGTTGCTCATGGCGCAGTGTAAGGTGTCGATATTGCTGATTTAAAAGAGGCATCTTGGCGTTTGTTCTCCTGTTATATTCTCGCGAGTAATCCTAGGAAATGGCGAGTATGGATGCTTGAAAGATGAAGGGGGAGGGGCAAGTTTCTCTGTTCTCAAGGTGGATGAGTGGTTGACGTCTGACACAGGAAGAAGGGGTCTGTGTACTCCGTAAGGGCTGCTAAAAATCCGACTATTGATTGATTCGCCCCACACACCCTTCCCTCGCACATCAAGGTCTAGACTACTCGTGGATCTGACCCCATTCTTCGTACGAGGAAAGTCGGATCATTCCCTGCCTCCTCAAGACGGTATATTCTTGCTTTGAACTCTAGCCAACTCGCAGGTATTTAATTAGAATCTACCTATATAACCTGTGCAATCCAAAATCTGCTCAAACCGAATTTTCAAATTCTCTGAACAACCTAAACATATATCTTCACTACCCATATATATTCACCCAAGCATGGATAATGTGCTTATTCCCCTCAAACTTGATGCGTTCATCTTCAATAAAGAAGTCTGCGATGAGGGCCATATCAGCGGCAAAAGGAAGGAATACGAGAATCGCCAAGGCGTTTATCTGCACTGGACACTACCGCCGCGAGTGTTTCGCAACGGCATTGCCACGATGCAGGACGAGCAGTCGAAAGCCGATAGGGGCAACATTGTTTCTCCTACTCCAGAAATTCCCTATGCGCCCACTCGATGGCTCGTAGTCCGTTGGATTGCTGAAGATGACTTGGCGGTTGCGGAACCTGTAGAAGCTAGAATTGCGCTCGAACCTGTCACGGCTTGGGTTGTTGAGAGTGACAGGGAGTGGGAGCTGGACAGAGGCAACCCAAAGCAGTATACACCGGATCAAAAACGAGACTGGGTCCCTGAAGGCTGTGATATGCAGGTCGATGTCACTCCCTTTATCAACGCAAATGTCGAGGACGCCAGCATTAAAGGCAAATCTGAAGTATTCATTGGCGACAAAACGCCGGCTGACCGATGGGTCGAAGATGTCAACCCTCCAGACGGGGACAAACCGAAAGCAGAGACTCGAGCCAAGGAACGGCTTCTTGGCGGCTTTCGTCTCCTAAGTTCATCGAATGAGCTGTTTCCAGATTATCAGCCGCACAATTCCAACGTTCTTTCTCTGTTGGACAGATTTGAGTATTCCACACCAGGCGCTGATCAGCCCAGGCGTGCTACAGCTGTAACGGCAAGCTACGCAGTCATCGGCTGGTACTCGAATTCAGAGCGAGATATCGTTCAGCCAGGCTCTGCAGTAAAACGCTCATCTCGCTTACAGGCGCTCAACATGATGCTCAAGGGACAGCCGCCGATCGCTGACCCCAAGGTCCATCTCGAGATAGTCAGAAAATGGCTTGAGTCCGATGAGAAAATCACCATCAGTATTTGTCACGCCTTTCTCTACGACCTAAAGTGGGATGCAGGCAAGCTACCTCCCAAAGTCCCGGCAGATAGGTTCGCTGAGTTGCTCCACGGCAAACTTCCCGTCTCGGTTGGAACAACACCCCTGGACTCTCTACTAGCTCACGCCAGAGCCCACAAGGATCTAGAAGAGGAGCCAGAGCACGCACGCATCGTTGAAGAAGCTCTCAAGAGTCTGGAAATCGAACTGCTTGCAGGCGACGATGATGTTGAGACAAGGGATCAAGCGTCTGATATTCTATACAATTGGAACTATCTCCGCACCGATGGCGGCGGTAGATTTTACTTGACTGGACCGGGTGGCGGAGATAGTGACAAGATGCCTAACTTGACGAATCCTGGCTCGAAGGGCCAGCTGTCTCAACTCAATGATGCACAGCAGTTGCTTGACGCCACTCGACGGGAGCTAAAGCACGTACGCTGGCAGTTATTTGCAGAGTGGTGGAAGTCGGTTGCTAGCGGGGAGAGGATTAACGATAAGCGCTTTCAGCTGGTGGACGGTATTAAAACTCAGATTGAGAACCTTCAAGCAAAAGAGAAGGTTCTTGAAGGCCAGGTCGAAGATATCAAGAGGGAAAAGAACCTTCCAGCTGAGGATGCGGAAGACTTGGAAAGCGAACTTGGACATGACGACGAAACAAATATCTTCAAAGCTGGTATTCACCCTCCTTTCTATCAGCCGCGAGATCCTACTCTGTTGGTTGGTGGCATTAGGCCGAGCTGGGAGCACGACTATCTCGACCCTTTGCCAGCCCGTTTAGATTCTCAGTTACCCGTGGACGCTACGAATGAGCCCATCGAAGGGCTTGATCCTGCTCATTGGGATTCTCTGTTCAACGAGACATCGGGCTTCATCCGCCGCAAGATGCCACGTGCCCTACGGAAGTCAGTGAAGAACCTCCTTCAAGAGTTTGTTCTTCTCAAAGGTCGTCATCCCCCTCTTCCCCCTGTCCCAAATGATCCTGAATGCCCGCCGAAAGATCCCAGAGAAGACACGTCTGGAACAGAACCATCGAAACCAGTGCTTGCACAAGAGCCTCTTTTCCATGATGGTCTTGGTTTGGATCCGGTGGAAAATACGTCTGTTTGGCGCGACCTCTGGAATGATATGCAGCCCTGACTTCCTTTATTTATCGAGTGGGAGATTGAGTACAACCATGTGGACATGGAACATTGGGAGCTCGCGAAGAAGCAACCTTTTTACAGTTGCCACGAAACAGTTCACTACGGTATCAAACCCGACGTTGAACTGGCCAAGGTATACGCCGGCGAGACGGATCATGATATGCGAAGAATATCTGGTCGCAGCTTGATACTGCCGAAATCTACCTTCTCACTCAAGGCTAAACTGGAGCAGCTGTTTGCTTCTACGCCTGCTACTGAAAAGGATATGGACCAAAGCCACCGCACTCGACTTTTGGCCTTGATAAGGAAGTTTGACTTTTTATCTGCTCCACTGTCTGGTCTAGGTGCAAATATGCTGACCACAGAAACCGGAGGTCACACCAGGCCAGCAGTGAAGGACTTCACTAGTCCTGATCTGCATTTCATTCCCGATGCTGCTCCACCCGATGTCGGCTTTACGGAGGTCATCATGCCGCTTATACGGGAACAGACTGGCCTGACACCCTACGACAGCTCGCATCTGAGACATTCTGACAGACATTCCGCACTGAAGACCGTTTCTCATGGCCAGTTCAAGTTCACCAAGATCAACATCGTTGATAAATTTGGCCAGACTATCCACGCTATTGACCCTACCCTGGCACCAGCTGAAAAACAACCCACTGTCCGGCCCTGCATCAGCGAATGGTTTGCGCCACAATCCTTAGGTCCTAGGGACCCTGACACCAATATTGGCCCACCAAATGTGATTCGGCTTAGCAGTGCAGGACCGCTAAGCGAATACATTCAGATGCCACCGCAAATCAACCAGCCATCGCGCTTGAACTCTTAATTTGTGATTCCGGGCCCTGGTAGTCACCAAAAGGTTGCTAGACGTGATAATGATAGCGGAGTTCACGGGAGTCTAGAACCGAAGGAACCAGCTGAACCATTGTGGCATGCCGCAAACGAATGGGATCAGCCGATTTGGGGTTGGATTGTCATCAACTACCCCAATAGTGGTCTGCAGTTCTTTCTCCCCGACGGCACCTTCTACCGTGAGGTCCGATTGCTGGCTGGCCCAGAAGACAAGATGAGTTTTGATCCGTCGCACAGACCGCTTTGGCTTCCGTCCCAGGAGCCTGATGACTCCAAGAAGGTACTTGGACCGGATATGCAGCAGCTATCGCGACTAGTCAAAACTCTAGCAAAGTCTACCGCGTACCTAGGCAAGTTTATCGACATGGTTCAACGCGCCTCATCTGCAAAGACGTCTGCCCCTGGCTATGCTGAGTTTGGAAGCGCTCTTACTGGGCGTCCCCTAGCTCTAACTTACATGGCATGGTCCCTAGAGCTTGCAGGACCAGAGTGGACTAGCCAAATGGACGGTGATCCAGCTCCATCACGGACTCTACTACCGCCACGCATAGAGGACAAAGATCCGCCCCAACAATATTCCTTTCCTATCCAGATTGGCGACGAGCAACTGGGCTTTGACGGGCTTGTCGGGTATTTTCTACCCAAGGCTAATGGGGATGTGGAGCAGGGCGATGCCTTAGATCTCACCAAGATATACTCGCATTTCGCCACAGCAAAGTCTCCGGCTGCAACAACTACGACGAGCGAGGACCATTCTGAGGGAATCATCATACCTATAACCTCAGAGACTTACCCTAAAATCCGGGCTCACTACATCGCGCCCTCCAGCGCCCTGACACCAGCACATTATGCGGCGCAGCGTGATCTAGAACTACAGCTTAGCGGCATTGTTGCAGGCGCCCTGGTTGATCCATTCCTGCCCTGCCATGCATTCACAGCTATACTGCCTCCGAAAGAGCTCTCTTTGCCGCCATGGACTTGGCAGAACAGTCTAGCTCGGATGGCCACCTTTTTCAATGCAGGGCCTCTACTAATATCCTCTAACGTTCCTTCGTTCAACCCAGAGAATGAGCCGATGCAGGGTTCTCACATCCCGGAGTTCGGGAATGAAACTGCTGATAATGGCGAATTGAGCCGTGTCGTGAGCCTGCAGGTGGCGGACATGGCTACTGGGTGGGCTTGGCTGGAGCCATACACGGTTAAAAATAGCTCGGAGGAGACAGAGCATCCACAGTCACCTTAACCGAAGGACAAGTAGAGAACGACCGTACTTAGTGACATAGCAACGCGATCTCGGCAAGAAAGATGGCAACCAGCCGTTGACTTTCTGGTCGAGGGAAAGCTAATATGTGATAAGTAATCAAGTTCGCATACGAAAAGGTTCGCTATGAAGTCGCAACAATGAGATATGTAGCAGCCAATACCACCATTCCAGTACCCAAGATATACCATTGGGGAACAGCAGAAGAAAACCCATTGGGACTCGGACCGTTCATGATAATGGAATATATTGAGCATGAAACAACCCTATCTCACGCCCTTAATGATCCGACACTAGATCCGACAGATTTCCATTCACTTGACCTCAACATCAGCATCGGAAAGCTTAAGTTTCTATACCATCAAATGGCAAACGTTCTTCTCCAACTCTCATCGCTTTCTTTTCCAAGAACCTGTTTCCTGGCTGAAGGTGAATGGCTTCTCTGAAAGTACCCAGAGTACTGGCCAGGTGGATATAGGAATTGGATGGAAGCTTATAAGCCACGCTTTAAAACCGTTATTTGTGTCCTGCAGGATGAGGATAGAAAGCTTCAGTCAGGCATAAACATCAAGAATAGTCTGAAGAATCAGAAGTCTCTGAAAACGAGACTGTCTCACTTCACAACAGATGCAGGAGAGCCCGGATGATTAGATATCGTAAGACGAAACTCAAGCAACACGTGCCACTGCCGCTTTTCGGGCGACCTGTCAGCCCCCTCAGCCTGCCCTTAGGGAGCACTGGCTGTACTTACGCCCTGGCTCCTGTTCTTACTTCTAGAACTATAAACTAATTGTAGCTAACAGATCCTGACATGACCTAAAGTGTATTATTTACTTAAAGCTTTTAAGTCTCTTGTGGCCTTTGTAGCCTCTGTAATACGTCCTAAATAAATAAATATAAATAATAGTCTAGCGTCTGCATAACAGGAAATTCAATTATCCCTAGCTTGAGCAACGCGCACCCTGTCCCCCGAATTAACATAGTATGATTCAATGCTTGTTTATATACTTTCAAACAATAGTAAGCACTTCTATCTGGCTTTCGCCAAACCATCCAGCCATATCTTCCAGATACTTTCCACGATACCCATCGTAAAATATTAAGAGCCCAACTCTTCGAAAATGATTCTTGATTCCGAATATCGGCGTGAGAAGAAGCCCGAAGCCATACCAGCCTTCTTCAGTAGACCCAACCGCTAAAGCATACAGTTCGGGAAAGGCGCCTCCTGGGTCCATGCTTTCGGGGGGTCTATTTACGTCAGTCGTGATCTGTGAGAGCACTTCTGAAACATTATCAGGAAAGAACTTTGCTGGTACTTGGAAGAATCCTTGCGATGATAGCTTCCAGGCGCACATAAACTTCGGATCCGACGACCGGGTCACGGCAGCTTCGCACAGCTTACCACGGACTTCCAAATAGCCCGCTCTAACGCGACCGTATGGATCAGCATCGGCTGATGAGTCGACCAATGTTGTCGAGCATGAAATAAATTCAAGAGCGGATACTCCCCCGAATCTCGTGAACTGAAAGTCTTCAAAGTCGACTTCGTTGTTGGCGGAAGCCCAGGACCAGCTAGGTGCCACGTAGCCCTGCCGGGCAACGATGGCCGATGATTTATCGTTAGTCCCATCGGCCATATGAGCGATTATCGTTCTCTCCGAGACACGCCATAAAAGTGCCTCGGGAAGGTTGCTCTTCCAGATTCCAGCTAGATAAACTTCTCCCGGGGGTGGTTTGCATGCATGAATTATACCTGAGATAGCTGGGAGGCGATCACTGCTAAAAGTCAAAGCACGCCGGGAATACTCCTCGATGAAACGAAACCACCACCGTGACTTCTTCCACGAATCAAAGGGTGCAATGGATTTGAAACGAGAGAAGTCTTTCAAGTTGTCATGAGTACACTCATCGTGGGTGAGAGAACTGCATTCGAAATACATTTGGTAAGACCCAAAGTAAAGAATACGCGAAGGAAGCATTGTCTCTTGGACTACCCACCCGCGGTTTATCAGGACCGATTCGGGTTCCTTTCCAAGAACTTGTGATTGATCGTGAAAGAAACCAACATCCCTGACACGAGCTAAACATTCATTCAGATCTGTGGGGGGCTCCTTCATACGGTGAAACCCGGGGTACCAAATTTTGATCGTGTTGATAGGGTTGCCCTGCGAATCGCGGTACTGAAGTTCGCAGGGCCGATAGTGAGGGTCATCGTGCAACGGGCGTTTATGTAAAAACCCCACGGATGAGTCTTTAGCTCCAGGTATAGCAATAGTAAGAGTAGCGCCTTGAAACACGGAAGACATCCGGGGGCATTCGGTTTCCCAGTCCTTCTCATCGTCTTGTATGATACAAAGCGAGTCTATCCATAAGTATTGGTAACCTAATTGGTTCGTGGCAATAACAGCATCCCGGAATGTAGCTGGTAGATTTCCGACTGGGATTCCACGCATATGCTCTTGAAGGTTGGATTTTTGTGTTAACGCTGGCTTGAAATCACCCCATCTATGGGAGAGTGTAACATATTTGTATCTTTGTGACGGATGTGTGAGCACAAGTTTGATGCTCGTAGTGTTGTCGATGATTTGTAGAAGACGTGTCGGGTTGCGAGCAGGAGCTACTTTGCAACTCGGATGATGATTTTGACAGTCTGTGACCCATTTTTTAGCAAGGCTAAAATCGGCTGTAGCATCGCACTGTCTTCGCCGTGGTACCTCTCCAGGAGTATCAAATGGGGGCTCGTCTGAACAACAGGTTAGAACCAAGGAGACACTCGGGGACGATGGGTGTTTCTTGCCGGCTTTTACTGCAATAGCAAACTCAGCCATCCGAACCAATGGGTAGGATAACGGGGTAGCATGCTTCATAAGTATGTTAAGGTGATAAGGGCCCAGAAGATGCCCAGGGCTGAATACGATGTGCAATTGTGGCCGACTGGGCGCTAGTTGATCGATGAGGGATTCGATTGCTCGCAGTGACTTGCCCTCGTCTTGACTTTTGCGTAGTGCATAGCAAGTATGCACATAGCCATTGTATAGAAGTTTGCATAGCTGGCAGCCATTCTGCATGGAACCTTTGAGAGCTGGCAGTGACCCGTGATGAAGATATATTTTATAGTTATTGTCCTTCATCTCTAAGAAACTTTCAGGACGGACACAATTTTGCTCAAAATCCAGACAGACGCTGCATAAGGTTGATGCGGCATTGCGAGGCAATCGACTCAGCACGGGACCGTACACAGGGCCGTGGATTTCGCCTCGATAAATTGCCCCAGAAATCCCAGGTTCGAATGCGTCCAAGGGGGATTTGATGAATGATGTTCTAGTCGTCGTTTTATCTGGAAAGCCTTTCCGCTCTAGCAATCGGCCCGTCATTCTGGTACAATGTCTAAGTTGTGAGCTAGATGTGTTATTTGCAGTTGAGACTTGTGGCTGAGAGCTTATTCCGGCAGAGAGAACTTATATACTTTTAATAATGTTTTATGTTCAGAAACTCTTAAAGTTCATACCTAATGATATGCGTGCTGGCAGGTTTTTAAACCTGTCTTGGTGGCGCAGCAAGGCGGACATCCGTGCCTTGTTGGGTGCCTTGGCGGCAAGGAGGGCCATTTGTTTGGTCCAAGCGAGGGACTGGTTTTTACAAACAACAGCCAACAGGCAAATGGGATTGAAATTATAAATAATTAGATTTAGTAATCGAATTGACTGTCTATATTAAATACAACCATCTGCTGTATATCTTAAGGGTGTTATGAAACTGCAGGCAGGTTATTGTAATTAAAGAGTTAAGCAGTAATAGTATTAAATATAGAAGTCTCTAATAATATAATATTAATTCATCCAGATCAGATGCCTTAACATAACAACCAGGGCTTAAAACAAGGACCGAAGCACAGCCCGTGTCAGTCTGTATCTCGGGCTCTCAGCCCAACGTAGCATCTACGTACCCCAATCAGTGCATCCCTATTATTCCGGTTCCTTCGCATCAAAATGTCTGCATCCTCTCTCGCCTTATTAAAGATCTATTTTTTTTTTAAATTAACAGTAATACAGGGCACAAAACGCTCCTGCTTAAGCTTTAGAACTGCTTTATCTTACTTAGTATTTTATATATTTTATTATTAATA